>CAUYQG010152065.1:0-26346 GCA_963574415.1 Tarsius wallacei | reverse complement strand
ACCTCAATTTCTCAACCAACTCATCTTCGACAAAACCTCCATCATCAACCACTGGGGAGAGGAGAACCTATTCAGTAAATGGTGCTGGAAAAACTGACTGACCACATGCAGAAGATTAAAATAAGACCCATACCTATCACCATACACAAAAATAAACTCTAAATGGATCAAAGACATAGACATAAAACCTCAAATTATACGAACCTTAGAAAATGCAGGAGACACCCTGATGGAAGTTGGAACTAACAACCAATTCCTGATCAAAACCCCAAGTGCCCATGCCATAAGAGGTAAGATAGACAAACGGGACCTCATCAAACTGAAAAACTTCTGCAAAACCAAAGAAACCATCAAGAAAGCAGGAAGACAGCCCACAGGATGGGAAAAAATATTTGCCAACTGTATATCTGACAAAGGCCTAACATCTAGGATTTACAAGGAACTCAAATGAGCCGAAAAGAAAAAAAACAAATAGCCCCATTACAAAGCCAACAAAAGATATGAAGACACTTCTCAAAAGAAGACATACGATCAGCAAACAGATACCTGAAAAAATGCTCAGCCTCACTAATCATCAAAGAAGTGCAAATTAAAACCACACTGAGATACCACCTAACTCCAGTCAGGATGACCATTATTAATAACTCAAAAAACAACAAATGCTGGAGAGGATACAGGGAAAAGGGGACATTTACACACTGTTGGTGGGAGTGTAAACTAATATAACCTCTGTGGAAAACAGTTGTGGTGATTCCTAAAAGATCTAAAAATCTACGTTCCATATGACCCCGCAATCTCCCTACTGGTAATATATGCAGAGGAACTCAAATCATCCTATGGAGAAGATACCTGCACACGCATGTTTGTTGCAGCATTATTCACAATAGCAAAAATATGGAACCAACTATGCTGCCTATTGAAAAAGGACTGGATAAAAAAAATGTGGTACATATACATGATGGAATATTACGCAGCCATGAAAAAGGACAAAATTATGAACTTTACAGCAACTTGGATAGACTTAGAGTCTATAATACTGAGTAACTTATCACAGAAAGAACTGAGTACCACATATTCTCACTTATCAGTGAACCTTGAACAATTATCATAATACTATAAGAAAGGGATTGGCAGTAGTGGGAAACTGCCAGGGGATGGGGAGTGGTGGGTTTGGCAGTAGTGTGAAACTGCCAGGGGTGGGGGGAGCACACTTTATCAACAAGGGTACTGACATAATGAACATTTGTATACCTAACCTTGAATTGTATCCCACATCTTTAAAATCAAAAATTAAAAAAAAAAAAGACAGCTCAAAGGTCAGAGTCATCTTTTTTCATCTGCTTTTTTTTTAATTGTCTTTAACTGAAATAGTAAATATGTTGGAGTCAATCATACTCAGTGATTTATCACAGAAACAAAGAACAGAGTTCCATATGTTTTCACTCCTAAGAGGAACTTGAACAATTATAATGCTATAAGAAAGCAATTGGCAGTCATGGGAAACTGTTGGTGGGTGAGGGGGGATTGGTAGTTGAGGAAATCTGCTGGGGGAGGAAGGGGCATACCTCAAACAGGGGTACCTGCATGATCAATGTTTGTATACCTAACCCTGAATTATACCCCGCATCTTTATAACAAAAATTTAAAAAATAAAAATAAAAGAAATAGTAAATATGCCAGAATGTTATATTCTAACTCCTTCATCTAACATTTTTCTTTTAGTACTAACCTCTTGGTAGAAAGCATGTTTTCATTTCAGACTTGTGTAGTACTCATATTGTGTAATTCATTCCTGGAAATTTAATACAAATAGTATTTGCTGAAATAAATGTGACTTTTTCCATCAAAAACATTTATTAGATACCTATTATTTTGCAGGCAATGTGTCAAGCACTTTAGGTCATGAGAAAAACAAAAGGAAAATATGGGAAACTTATATTAAGATAAAAGAGCAATTAATTATCTTGATTTGATCACCATACCTTGTATGTATCAAAACATCATTATGTACCCCATAAGTATGTCAAATTATTATGTGTCAATTTTTTAAAATATAGTTTAATCAAAATACTAAAAAGCAATTATGGGAAAGAAGGTTGTAAGTTATTAAAGAAGGAGAAGTATTACAAAATTGTTTTTATAAGTAATGGCATTATTTCAGCATGGCATGAAATAAATCTTGATTTCAGTTCCTAAGGGTCCCTTGATCTGTTAAACTTCTCAATCAGGGCAGATGAGTGGTTAACTCAGTTGATTAGAGAACACAGGGGGTTGTGGTGTCAAAGTTGACCCTTTTGCAGAGCAGCCAGCTCCATGGTATCATTGATGCAAAATGTGCCCAGCCCTAGTGAGCCTCAAACAGCGCTACTCAACGTGTGATAGGGGAGTCCTAACGGACCTCAAGACTCAAAGTGATAGTAAACTCTGAGAAAGCATTTAAAAACTTTAATAAAAAATTGCAGCCTAATTTTGCACATGTTGACCCTAACAATAATTTTTAAAACTAGAGTTGTATTTCAAATAACTTTAAAAATTTTAATTAAATGACTTTTAGTGTATTTTACAAAAGTATTTTTTCACAAAATATTATAAATTAAAACAAAAGTAAACACATCTTTGATCACAGATAATTTGAAAAGAATGGACATGGGATATACTGTCTTGAACACAAGTATGTACGCTGGCACTAGAATAGATGAGTTCCAATGGCAACTCCATTGTTCTCTAGGGAAATTGCTTAACTTCTCTAGGCTTCAATTGCATCATTTCATCATGAGGATAGTAATTGTATTACCACTTAGGATTTTTGTGAAAACAGAAAGCACTTAAAGCTAATGCTTGACACATGGTAAGAGTCTTGTTATCCTTGGGTTGAAGAGGATAGGCACCATGACACCATAGCTGTGGTGACGATGCAGGAAGGTAAGACGCTGAGAAGCAGATTCTGTTAGTCCACTGAACTTTGCAGCAATTCTCTCCAGGAATAGTTTTTGTGATATGCTGAAGGAATCTAACCCTTCAGAAAGTATAAGAGTTTTGTAGTTTTATGACAGCCTGTATATCAGCTTGCCAATGAATGGTAACACAATTGTTGACAAACTAACTAGGTCTAAGGCACAGAGATACATAGTTACATATGTATTTCTAACCCCCTTCTGTCTCACTCAACTCCCCTCCTGCTGATTGAAATAGATGAACTTTATATCATACCCATATCCCTCTTCATTGGCAGATGTGTTTGGTCCTTCCTTATACCTATTTATCACTCTGACATATGAGTCTTCATTTATTTATCTTAACCTTGTTTTTAAAGGTAATTTAAATGCATGAAGTATGTATTTGATTGCCATACCCTCCCCTGCCTTGTAGGATTTTCCTTCTCTTAATACCAATCACATCCTTATTTCTTTAATGTATCTGTTAAATAGTAAGCACATTCAATCAAGAAGTAAAATTTGATTCCGTTCAGAAAAAAAAGTCAAGGAGAGGCACCGGAGGCTTCCTTTAATTTTTGGTCATTGGTCCAGTTTTTATGTTTCTGAAATAACAGAATTGTTTATATGTTTGAGTGATACATTTTAGTCTTGGCTCTTTTTCTTTCATCTCTGTGATCTTGAACAAGTCTATGAAATATGAATCTGAACTTTCTTATTGCTAAAATGATAATAATTATCTTAATTCATAAAGCTATTATGATAAACTATTATAGCCACCACTTAATGAGGGATGCCATATATTCTATGGAGTATGTTGAGTTATATCTAACATTTAAATTATGTATTGATTGTAATCCAATAATTATCTTCCAATTTATAGATGGAGAAATTTGAGGTTAAAGGGTGGTAATAATTTGTTCTAGGTTAAACAACTAGTAAAGAATAAAGCTGAAGCTTGAATTGAGGTCTGTGACTGAAAACCGTATTTTTGCCTTTATATCTTCAAAGGTGTTAATAGAAGCGAGTGTGCTTTGTAAACCAAGTTTTTCATAAATATTAGATATCCTCATCACCCATTCCCACTTCCACAAAACTTTAAACCTACAAATAATAGACCAGCAGAGTGATCTTCAATGCCCACTCACAATCAGTCCCAATTACTTTGCGAAGAGGAGACAACATTAAGCTGTTGTATTCGGAGGCAGCCAGAAGAGTCTGCCATTTTTTAGTATTGCTACCAATTACTTTTTCTACAGGCATCTTCACTGATGACCAGTTGCCAAAGCAGATCTGCTTTTTGAGGCTTGCTTTTGCTCAAAATCTATGGGCTCATTTGATAAAGAGTCTGATTCCAAGTCATGCTTAATCTTTTGCTCCGTAGGCTATGTTTGGGAGTTGGCTCGCAAGCTGCCCCTTGAGGGGAGGAGAGGAAGTGACAAAAAGGGAGAGTTATGGACTGTGAAACCTCGCCCGACAGGCTGCCTTTCCTGGAATTAGCTAGAAAAGCAAAAATGGATAAGAGGGCAAGTGCCTGGCATTGTAGTTCTCATTGGGCTCTGCCATTGGTAAGACTCCTTAATGGCTGAGCTTGGAAGGTCTGCACAACAGCTGTGCCCAGAGATAGCACACATTGAGCATGATTAGGGTCATCTTTTCTTCATTGCTTCAGCAATAGAAGAGAAGAACAGACCAATATATCAGACTTTCATTTCAGGCACAGAGAGACAGGAAGATGCCAGACAACTCCAAAATGGCAGTCCCTCCTCTCCAGATATAATTGAGTTGTTTAATCCGTGGAAAATAAAAAAGGGGAAAATATGTATCACCACACATTATAAAACAATTTTTAAAAACCTTTCGAATGGTCTATACAGAAACCATAAGAAAACCTTGGACAGTATTTATGGTATTGTGTATAAAATTTAGAACGTCTAATCTCTTCTCAGGTCTGCCACTTTTTCTATGGTATCAGGAAATTCATTATTCTAAATTGTACCTCAGTTTTTCCATCTGTAAATTGGAGATAAGACACTTATTCTATAAACATCAGAGACATTTTGTAATAGTCAAATATGGCAATATATCTGATAGTGTTCTGAAATGTAACTATATGATTATATTCATATTATATCAATGGTAAAGATATTGAGTATCTGATTTTGTAAAATAGGAAATATGAAGAAAACTATCAGAGGATCTTTATTTGTATTATGTTAGGAGTTTTAAAATAAACTCTTAAAAATCATACTTAGCTAACCACTTCTTTTGTATCTTTGTTTGTTTTGATTTTTGCTCACTTAACTTTCCTTAAAAAGTGCTAATTGCAGACAACACTTTTCACAAAGTCAGACACATTCTCTTCCTGTATTTTGGAATTCACTACTTTTCCCAAGAAAATGGTGATTGGTAAGATTAATGTAAAGGTAGAGAAATCCTATATTCCACTTTATGTTTGCCTCATTTGCCAGTAGAAAATAATCAGGACAAAAACGCAAGAGGTGATTCTGCCACAGACATTTTAATGGCAACAAAAAACCTCCCATATACATTCCCTAAGCCTAAGTAGGGATAAAGTGTTTATCCTGTGTTTCTTCTCTAATTTTCATTCAGGACAACTGGATAATATATCCACTTGATCATTTACGTAACCTAAACTTAGTTTTGGATTTCTCTTCTTGAATGTGCTTGACCTTTGCAAAGACACCTGACTAAGGGACATCATATAAATATTTTCACTGCATTATTGTAATGGACAATTTTCCAAAAGAAAAATGACATCAAAGGGCCAACTCCTTGGTTTTATAATTCTTATGTATTTGTTATAAAATTGCCTATTGGGCCAGGCGCGGTGGCTCAAGCTTGTAATCCGAGCACTTTGGGAGGCTGAGGTGAGAGGATTGCCTGAGCTGAAGGGTTCGAGACCAGCCTGGGCAACTTGGCAAGATCTCGTCTCTACAATAAATAATAATAATAATAACAATAATAATAATAATAATTTGCCAGGCATGGTGGTGTGTGCCTGTAGTTGTAGTTCCAGGTACTTGGAAGATTCAAGTGGAACGATCACCTGAGCCCAGTAGGACAAGACTGCAGTGGCCGTAAGTGTGCCACAACACTCCAGCCTGGGCAACAGAGTGAGACACTAACCCCCTCTAAAAAAAAAAAAAAAAACAAAAAAAAAATAAAAAAAAAATTGGTGTATTTACTTTTAGTACTTGTTCTGGTTAATTTTATATGTCAAATTGACTGCATCACAGGGTGGCCGGATAGTTGGTCAAACAATTTTCTGGGTGTTTCTGTAAGAATGTTTTTGGATGATCTTAAAATTTAAATTGGCAGACTGAATAAAGCAGATTCCCCTTTCGAATGTGGGGGAGCCTTATCCAATCAGGTGAAGACTCAAATAGAAGAAAAGTCCAACCTTCCCCTCAGTAAAACATAATTATAAGGGAGAACTCCAAAAACTTGGAATTTATTTATAGAATATTGTGTATTTATCCTTACATGTTTAAACTTCAGTCACTTTAAAAGTACTCTCCATTTGCTGCAATACCCTATTAAGACACTTTTTCTATTGCTCAGAACAGTTTTTGAGCTCATCAATTTTGACGTCTTTTAGTGCTTCTGTCATTTTTTGTTTCACCTTTTCCACATGGGCAAAATGTTTCCCTTTGTGGACTCTTTTTTACCCAAGGAAACAAACAAACAAAAAGTGTTCAGGATGGGGCAAAAACTACTGAACACTTAGTGTGGTGTGGGCAGGTGCACTTCTAAATCACCCGTCATGAAATGGGCAAATGTGCTGAAATAATTTCCAAAATAATTAACTAAAGCCTAATGCAGCTTCTCACAGCAATGCTAGCTGATATACTGATGCCTTTGGATTTCTAGATTTTTTTTAGTGGGGAAGACTGTACTACAAGGGGTCTACCTTCCAAAGATAATTCCAGGTTTTTGGGGAGTGCCCCTTGTATTCTTTCATGAAACTTTTAAAACTAGGACATTGGTTATTCTTCTGTCTTTGAACTCAAACTGAAAATGTTTCTTTTCTTGAGTCTCAAGCCTGCCAACCTTTCGACTAGAACTTTACCACCAGTTTTTGGTTCTCAAGCCTTTGGACTCAGACTAGAACTAAACCATTGACTCTCCTAGGCCTCCAGCTTGTTAGTTCATCCTAGAGAGTTGGGAATTTTCCAGCCTTCATAGTTGCATGAGCCATCTACTTAAAGTACTCTTATTGGTTCTGTTTCTTTAGATAACATTCTGTTGACTCTGTTTCTCTGGAGAACTCTGACTAATGTAGTCACATTTAGTACTTTTAGGTTTTTAATTAGAAAGGGTTGGCCGTTTCTCAATAGCTCATCTTTTATACCAGTTTTTCAGGTAAATTTTAGTACCTCATGGGTATAAAAAAGAAAAAAACTGCTGTGTATGTGTGTATACAGAAACAATTCATATATAGAGAACTTTAGCCAATATAAAAGATATTTCATCATATTTAAACTCATCCTTCTTTTATGTGCATCTAAAGTATTCTTGCCTGTTTGTTTTTTGGCACTTTTAGTAATGAATTCTTTTTTGTGTGTGTGTGACAGTTTGCTGGGTGTTTTCCATCTAAGATATGCTACAAGATGAATGGCTTCAGTCCTTCAAACTTCAGCTTTTCTTGTTTTCCAAGTTTGGGTCAACTCTGGGTCAAAAAGATATTAGGTTAGTCTTTTCAGATTGTGTTCATATCCATAAATCAAGAACATACTAAAATTGAGATGGCGTCCCTTGGCTGTCCTCTCAAACCTGTTGACCTTTTAAGATTCTTTTCCAGTTGTGGTTTCCTCTTTGCACTCTGTCTATACAGTTTATGTTGAAAGTGCTACAGGAAATCATTTATTAAAGCCTCAAAGGCCATACATACTTCAGCTTCTTTTATTCCTTCTCTAGTCCAGATTACTAAGTGCTCCAAAATATGTTGGAGTCATATGGTAGTGTTGTGTTAGAAAGACACTATGCTGGGATGAAACCCACTCTATAGGTACCAGATTCCTAACTTGGAGCTGAGTAAGTTTGGATAAATCACTGAACCTCTTGCCTGAGCCCGCAGGTTTGAGACCCGCCTGGGCAGCGTGGTGAGACCTCATCTCTACAATAAATAAAAAAATTAGCCGGGTGTGGTAGCGCACGCCTATAGTTCCAGCTACTTGAAAGGCTGAGGCGGAAGGATCGCTGGAGCCCAGCAGGTCGAGGCTGCAGTGGCCGGGAGCGGCCACTGCACTCCAGTCTGGGCGACAGAGTGAGACTCCCAACTCAAAAAAAAAAAAAAAAAAAAAGTCACTGAACCTCTCTGATGAAGATAACACTGCCTACCTGACAGGACCTGAGGAACAAATGATATAGGATTTGGAAAATTAACTTGTAAGCTGTCAATTAATATGAACATTTATCAAGTTTTTCTTTATTTTCTAACTGTATGGCACTCGATTTGTGATTCTATGCCTCCTACTTCTCATTTTCATAGTAAGTCAAAATAATTATCTCTTGTAGCCTTGGTATTAGAGAGTTAATATGCTGAAACCTCTAAGCATATCTGGTTTAGTTATTCTCCAACGTTTTGTTGTATGAAAATGTGTGATGTAATTTCATGGAAATTTGTGATTAAAATATGCCAGGGCTTCTCATGGTCTCTTCATGTTATATAGGTAGCCACCCTTCCAGTGAGACTGGTTTAGCCTTGTCACCTCAGGATCTTTTCTGGTGATAAACTGACCCTCACAGTGAGGGCCTAAGTCTATACAGTGCAGATATTGTATATAAAGTTTTGAAGTTTAAGGCATATAAAATCAAGCTGCAAGACTTAAATAATTTAACTTTGCAGCACTAAGCTTAGAAAGCAATTTAATAACAGATAAAAAGCTATAAAAAGGAAATACTTGTTAAGTTGACAGAATGATGAAGAATTTGGAGACCTGGGTCTAACTTTGTCTCTACCATAAAATAGCAGGGAGATTTGTTGTACATCTTTTAGCCCAAGTTAAGATTTTCCCTCTGTTAGAATTTTTAAAAAAATGATTGTACTATGAAATCTTTAATGTTTTAGCCCTAATCACTCTACTTCTGTTCTTCAGTACACACTCTCTATTTGTAGAAAATAGCCATAGTAATCCAGAAAAAGAAAGAACACCTTCCCCTTTGTCTCTCATTTTGCAACTTCCAGCTAAGGTTATGGAAACTGAAAGAGTTGCTTCCAGAAGCATGTTATAATGGATTCAGTCATTCAAAATAAAATATAATATAAACTCATAACACTTATTCTGTTGCCATCTTTTAAAGACCTTGGATTAGTTCTGGCTCGGGAGTCTATATATTTTGACATAAATTAGATACTGTTGATAATGAAAATACATTTGCTAAGTCAATAATAGCTTCCGTGTATCAAGTGCTTATTATACACAGCACCTTACATGCTAATCTCACTGAATTTTCACAATAATACTGTAAAATAGGTACCATCTCCATGTTATAGAGTAAATCCTGAAGTTGAACAACATAGCCAAATCACACAAGTGGTGAGCAGCAAACTGGAAGATAGATGTCAGTTCTGGATGGCTGAATTGTTGAATTTTCCTGTGATCTATTAGTCATCTATAGCCTAAACTGATTTTCACATTAAAGCCAGGGTATTAATGTTTTATTTTTGATCCATCATGCATCTTTAGGAGAGTCAGTCAGATTTTCTTCTCTTCAGTCTTTCTGCTTTCAAAACAAGAACACTAGAATTCATGTAAGTCTCACATGGATCTTGTGATGCCAATGTGTGACAAAACAATCAGACTTTCAACAGATATCACCAAGTTTTCTTTGCTACAACATTGTCTTTCCTCAGCTTAATTCTGAGTGAATTTCCAATCTTCCTTTACAAGTGTATTTTAACTATCGTTAAAGGCCAAATAACAGAAAAGAAACTGAGGACTTTGACTATATTTTAGGGTAATCCCACATATACGAGGGATGCTCATAAATGTCCAATTCTTGATAACGATAAAATGTAAAAAAGGAACACAGAGTATCAATTTGATCCTGCAGAGGGATCTCATGAAATACTGTAATTGTTTATGGTTTTAGTGTTTTCACCTTGTAGGTTAGGTATTTCCTTAAGAGATAGACAAGTTCTAAATAAATATTAAGAAGAATCACCATGGAAAAAGTTATTTCAAAATATGAGGAAGTTAAAAACACACTATTAAATATTCTTTTTAATTATTCAAATCCTTTTTGTCAAACTTCTGAGCCCTGTGTCTGGGATATTCCTTTTCTTTACCCATAGTTCTCACTTACCTTTAAAATTTCTCTTGAAATCATTCTTGATAATGACAGTTTTAGCTTCATTGAAAAGAAATCGGTAATTTATTGATTAGTTTACTAAAAATGCATCAATGTCATTTTTATTTTAAAAACATGTACCTTAAGATTTGCTTTAGAGTTTAGGGTGAAACCTGATTTGACTTTAGCCAATATGCTGGTTAGAGAAAAATTATGTGTATCTGTTTGACATTTCACATACGAGTTACATTTCACAAGCTGCTGCAATGGGAAGGAGTCCTTCGAGAGGGTAGATGTGAGTCAAAACAGCTTTAGTCTTTAGCTCTAGTGTCCATTGGCTTAACTCCTTAAGCCGGATTTTCCAATCTCTCCTTTTCTTTAGGGCAGTGGTTCCCAATCATGGCTGCACATCTCTGAGGATCCTAATCATTGATGCCAGGAATTCCTGCCAGATCAGTTGAATCTGGATTCTTCAGAGTAGGGCTGTTTTTAAGGTTCTCCCTAGGCTAGGTGATTCTAATGTGTAGTCAGCATTGAGAAACTCTCCTTTGCAGCGAGAAAGTTGACACTGGTTGCTGTGCTCAGTTATCATCTCTTCTGAATATATCTCTGCCTGGTAGTTTTCACCCTGGCTAGCTCTGTAATTCCACTCCTGCTATCTGCTGTAGGGTCTGCTATGTTGGCTTATTCTGAGGTTGACTTTGGGGTTGCTGGTGTTATTTTATGGGGCATGTCCTGTGCTGTTCTAATCTCAATTCAAAAACACTATGGTGACATGGAGAAGGGTTCTGTCCCCTCAGTATTAGGGTCATTTGTTAAACTACAAACAGTGGGTGCTTGGACTTCTTTTTGAAAAACAATCACTAATGGTATTACCAGTCTGTTATTTATTCCTGCAGTTTACTCTATTTAGACAGCAGTTGTATATGTCTTCCCCTAAGGACTAAATCACAAAAATTTTAAATTAATATCATACACTGTTCCTCTCAACTAATTCCTCACACTGATATTCAATGAATATCTTTATAACAAGATGTACATCAGCTTGGTTTTCCTTGGAAATGAGTAATTTTCTAAAATAATATATTTCTCAAGAATTTAAAGAACTTTTGCAGCCTAGGTCTCATCTTTTTTCATGGTTTCAGTCCTGGCATTGGCCATTTACTGCAGTATACTTTAACATCACTTTTCCAATTAGATTTATTTAGTCTTTGTGCAATAAGAACTCGTAACAATTTGCCCTGATAATAGCCAATTCTAGTAGAATAATCTTTTTCCTCCTCCCCAGGGAGCCTATAAATATGTACATATATCCTATAAATATAAGTAAATATATTTATATTTTTAACATATTATAGATATGTGTGTATATATTCATATAAATATGTTCAGTTTCAGTTAATTTTTCAATTGTAGAAAAATTGATGTCTTAAAAGGTAATTGCTAGAACTTTATAAACAATCTCAACAAATGTTTGATGAATGAGTGATATCAATGAACAGAGCCCCCCAAAAAGACAATCAACATTGAAAGCCCCAGACTTTATTCATCATGATGCTTACAATGGTGGTATTGGGATTTTTGAAGAATAGGAACACGAGTTCATGTCCTTTTTGCTTATTTTCCAAGTTCACCACATTGTACGCTATTGCATACGTCAGGAAGAAGCTGGTCCAAGACCTCTTAGGTGTCCTGCTGGCCAAATCAGGTGGGACAGGATCACACACTGGCCTTGAACTCCTGCCTTCTGTGCAGACTGATTACAATCATCAATACTGCTGTGACATTTAAGCAACAAATTAGGCATCCACGGTGAGGCTCAGTGAACATAAGCAGATATTCATCCTCAAATGAGTAAATCCAATTTGCTGTAATTTCTGGCTTCCTCAGCCAGAGTTAAGTCTCTGACAAGTTAAAAGAATGACTGACAGGTAAGCCTGTACCTCCTGGGGGAGATGATAAGATGGGGGAAGGTGTAAACAATAAAGACTGGAGGAGGAGAAGTTGAGTCCTTTGGGGATTCATTTACAAACTGTTTACTAAAAAATCTAACATCTGAACTTGCTGTGCTGAACTGCATTACCTTCTGCTTGTGTTCAGCATCTGGTCATTCTCCCTCTCCACTGCCCACGCGTCCCTACTTTCGTTGCTGCCTGACTTAGAAAATAACCATCTTCCTTCCCAAAGACCCGTCAAAAATTGGTAATACAAGGGAGCCGTCAGGCTTGCCTGCCGGACACTCATTTCTTATGAATCATCCGGCAATTTTTCAGTTTGACAATTGCACCTCATATATTTTAATATTGGTTTTGAAAGAAGAAAGCGGGGAACTTCCATTTCTTTACAGCTCCCTGTAATTTCAACTTGCTCTTTACTTATGTATGAAGTCGACTTGGGTGGAAAGGTTAGAGGCAGATGAATTTCTAGTTTCAGAGCCTACGAAAGGCCAATAAAATGTGCAATAATCTTAATGCTAAGGTTTCACAGGGCTGAAAGTATGTTTTAAATTCATGGATGATACTCCTTGAAAATGGTGACAGGGACCTCATATTTTTTAGATATTTTTTTCTATGATTTTTCTTGCATCTTAACCCTTATTTAAAATTTTTTAGATAATTGTAAAAAACAAAACAAAGCAAAACCAAACCAAAACAGGAGCTTGTCGTGATTGAAAGGGCTTCATAGTACATTCAGGTCCAATGAGCAACAAAATATGACTTTGTTTTATCTTAATTTTTGCTGCAAATCAGGAGAGAGCTGACTACTTGTCTAACCCTAAACAATTACAAATTTTACTGCCTATGAATTTTGCTTCCCTTAACTTTTATGCATGAATCAGTTTGCTCTTTATTCACTGTTGTACACAGTTAAAATATTAGATTAGAAACTCCACAAGACACGATAGAGGACTCAATAGTTCTGTTGATACAGGTGTAAAAAATTACAGAGCAATAGTTACTTATTTAAATTTTTAGATTTATGATGATAATGAGATGATGCTTCCATTACTTCTACTTTTCTTCCCATTGCTCAAGAGAGAATCAGGGAGGAAGGAAAGGGGGGGAAATGGAGAAGAAACAGGATGTGTTTTTCAGAAATGAATTTTTGGATTTGAACCACTATCTATTTTATATGTCTACCCTGAAACTTCTGTTCTATCCTGTTCTAGAAGTTTATTCTATTCAGTACCAGCAAGGGTACCTATTGCTGCATTACAAAGTATTAAAATAATAGCATATTTTTATGGAGAGCCATACTTTTCAAAGTACTGTCATTTTCATTATATCATTATGTCTTGAATCATAAAATTCCATAGTTAGAAGGGCCCTCCTATACCATTACCTCTAAAATAGTCTTTCAAATTATGATCTAGTTTCTAATTTTGGAAAATGTATCATTATGTGAAACAAACAATTCCATTTTATAACCTCTTTTTTCTTTTCTTTTTTTTAATTTTAAAGATGTGGGATGCAATTAAGGTTAGGTGTACAAATGTTTATTATACAGGTACCCTTATTGATGAGGTATGTCTCCTCCATCCCCTGGCAGGTTCCCACTACTGCCAATACTGCCCCCGCCCTCCCTTGGCAGTTTCTCACTACTACCAATCCTTTTCTTATAGTATTACAATAATTGTTCAAGGTCCGCTTATAAGTGAGAACATGTGATACTCAGTTCCTTGTTTCTGGGATGGGTCACTCAGTATTAGAGATTCTAAGTCCATCCAGGTTGTTATGAAGTTCATAATTTTGTTCTTTATGGCTGCATAATATTCCATCATGTATGTATACCACATTTTTAAAAATCCAGTTCTCTTTCAATGGGCAGCACAGTTGGGTCCATGTTTTCGCTATTGTGAACAATGCTGCAATAAACATACATGTACAGGTATCTTTTTCATAGAGTGATTTGAGTTCCTCCTGGTATATTCCCAGCAGGGGAATTGCAGGATCGTAAGGAGGGTCTATTTTTAGCTCTTTTAGGAATCACCACACTGTTTTCCACAGAGGTTTATTAGTATACCCTCCCACCAACAGTGTAGAAGTGTTCCCTTTTCGCTGCATCAGCAAAAAGGGAATCTTTTTTCTTTGCAATGAAAAAGTAACACTTGTTTATTTTTGAAAGTTCAGAAATTACAGAATAAATAATAAAATAGCTTTAATCCCAGCATCAAGAATTCACAGCTGTTAATATTTTGATATGCTCCCGTGCTGTCTTTTATCTATGCGAATTTAAGTAAACAGTTGAGAATGAATTATTGCTGTGACAGCCAACACACACATAACTGTATTCATTGGTCTTTAAGGTTGATCCCTCCATAGGGCCTGGATATCAAAGGACACCAAGACACCAAGACTGAGGAGTGAAGATCAGCAATGAAAGGAGGTGGCAATGAAGGGGATGGAGGAGTTGAGGGAGTAGAGACCCAGACAAGTGGTGAAAGATCAAGTGCACTGCAATGTGACTCCTCCCTACAACCCCCATGTCCTCAGTAACTTCAGTCAACACTTAGAAATTGCTTGGTGTGAGTGGATTCATTCTTATGGAAACTGATAAAATGGAGCATTTCACCTGAGATGATGAAATCTTAAAACAATATCGCTCATAAGCATAGGTGCCAGATCAGAAGTTTTGGAGCCCTTGAGAATGAGCAGAAGCTCTGGGAATGGTTTTGTATTTCCACAGATCCTGAATACAGGGTGGAAATCAAGCTTTAACTAGCTCTCTGAGGGTAGTGTATTCCCAGATGACCTCTATCTAAGCTTTATACAACGTTGTCTAAACGAGCTTACATTTTCCTTTTTGTTTTTTAGCTTTGCACAATATTATTTCTCTTGTTATTACATATTCTTTATAATACGACATATATAGTATATTACATTTGGCATATATTAAATATGTGTATATGTGTATGTGTGTGTATGTATTACTGACATGTGGTCAGTTTCATTTTTAAATGAATTTAAGTTTTTTTAAATGCAATGAACACTAATGTATATAAAACTTAAAAAAATGTGTCTAAGTATTTTTTAGAAAATATTTCTAGATAAAAAATGTTTGGTTCTTAAGTTATGCATTCATGTTATATTTTTGATTTATATTGCCAAGT
Source organism: Tarsius wallacei (assembly GCA_963574415.1). NCBI lineage: Eukaryota > Metazoa > Chordata > Mammalia > Primates > Tarsiidae > Tarsius > Tarsius wallacei. The sequence goes on along the minus strand of CAUYQG010152065.1, from coordinate 10,986 downwards.
TTCAAAAAAAGCTGTATCACCAATATACAATCCTACCAGCAATTTATGAGTACTTAATACCCCTTCTACTAAATTTTGTCATCTCTCGAGCTGTTGAAACATTTTGAGTTCTAATTTTCTTACCAATTTCATTAGCAGTCCTGCTGGTTTTGGTAAAACAAAATACTCATGTCATCTGTCTCCCCCAAGATATCGAATATAAAAAAGTTAAGTGAGTGAGATAAAAGTATGGTCAGAAATATAGTTTTGAAAAAACTATGTAAAAATTCCATTAACAAAATATTCATTCATTTGACAATGCTTTTTGAATAGGATTCATAAATCACTGCTTCATCTATACTTGTACTGTATCTTACAATCATTATAATCCGAAATAATAATTAATTGCCATTTGTAGTGATCCCTCTGTAACCTACTTACTTGTACATTCACCTCACCACCACAAGTGAAATAATACTGATTAGTACAACATTCTAAGGAGAACATGATTTATTCTACCAATAGCAAACAGAATAGATACCATAAAATTGTTTCAGATAGGAGGTGACTTCTGGTGTTAGCTTTGACATCACAGAAACTTGCTGTATAGGAATAGGGATAAAGGGAATTCCTGGAATAAATTGCATCATCTTTAAAAAGCGCAAAGATACAATGCAGTATGGTTTGCAGGAACACATAAGACATGACTAGATATAACTAAAGCACAGTAATGAGGATAGAGAAGAGGGATCTGGAAAAAACAAACAAACAAAAGCAAACAAACAAACAAACAAACAAACCCAGCATGATCTCCTTGGTGTCTTCAGGACAGAAGTTGACTTACTTTTTGTCAGACTTAGTAGGCATCTCAAGTTTACTTCCATTCAGACTCAATCAGGCTTAAAAGCAAGAACTTCAACTTCAACTTCCAATGTATAGTTAACTAAAGAGTTGAGAATGAGGAGGGATGAAAAGAAAATTGAGCTTCCCATACCTAGCCTGCTTCATATCTAGGTTTCCTAATTATTATGTTGGCTTACTGATTCTTTCTCTCTCTCGTCTTTCTTTCTTTTCTTTTTTTCCTTCCTTCCTTCCTTCCTTCCTTTCTTCCTTCTAGAACAATGTTATCTAGGCTTTCCCAGGTAATAAGACAAGGTGAAGAAAGCAGAATTATTTCCCCTATTCCAGCTTTCCAGCTGTTTGGGATATCTTGGCCCTTGTTCCACATAGCTCCCTTCTTCTCCTCAAGATAGGTTTCTATCTTCTCCTTCCAACTGCCTGAACTGCCAAAAAAAAAAAAAAAGGTATGTTCCTGAAATGATATTTAGGGTATGCTAAAGTTGAGGATACTGAACTTTCTCATAAGGAAGTTACAGTAATTGAAATCAGTAGTCCAAGGGAAGGCAGATTGATCTAATCCTACCTATACAGGTGTTGTCAGTCAGAAATTTGGGTGAGAGGTGGGAGATGGAAATCAAGACTGACTCAAAGAGGGATATAGATAGCATCAAGCGTGTCTAGGTAGTTTTAGGGATGAATATCAGAATTTGGGGGAGATTTGGCTAAGTTCAAGCAGGGTCATTCAGCATCTGACACTATGGAGTATTGGAAGCTGACAGGACTAGGTAGAAAGGAATGTTCAGTCCCCTAGGAAGTTCAGTTCCCTAGTCAACTGATCTACAAGTAACTGCAAGATTATAGTCTCAGGGGGGAGCTGAAATTGCCAGCGAAACCTAAATAAGAGGACAAATGAGATAGAATGGAGTCACAGTGAAATATGGGGCCTAAACACAGCAGTTTGATTCTCATATGGAAGCCCTGAGATAGAAGTTTAAAGCTACGGATTAACCCACTGATGGCAAAAGTTGTCCTGATGACACTGATGACAAAGGCTTGAACATCATTCATTTGGGAAACTGAGTAGAACCAAGTTAGCTGTAGGATAATTTGGGACACCTGGAGGCTGACATCTATCAGACCTGAGGCAAGCGTAGGTTAGATTCCTTGATGAAGCTCTGCTCTCTACTGCTATGAATTCTTTTGTGACAGCATCTGAGGTGAAACATTGCCAGACATTGTGCCAAGAGGCCTTTCCATGGGTCATAAAAATGCTATAAAAACATGAAAATTGCTGCCATAAAAAAAGAATTATAACAAAACAAGGAACCTCCTAAATTCAGAGGCTAAGAAAAACTGAGAACTGAAAACTGTTCTACATATTCCAAGAAGTTTGTAGGTATAGCATCCCCATAGACATTTACACAGGTAAGTGTTATTTGCATTCATAACATACTTTAGAAAATCTCTGAGAATTCTGCTGTTGAGCTTATGATCACATGGATTTCTCTGGAATTCATCCTCCTTTTGAGTCCTTTTTTTTTTCCACTTTGATTTCTAAATTGAAGAATATGAATTTCCTTTGTTCTGTCTCCTTTTTGAAAGAACCCACAAAACATCGTTTCATGAGAGAGGGTTTGCATCACTTTGATCTTTGGGAATAATGATGTTATGTTAAAAACGTAGTTCATAATGAGGTTATTAACTTTCACGCTATAAAAAGCTCATTGGAAACATTCCTTGCCGATAAATCTGAGGACAAAGCTTCCTTCCTAACAACTGCACCTTTGCTTTCATTTCCAGTATTTGTTTTTCCAATAAAGTGTCTAAATATCCATTAACATGGGTAATTTGGGATAAAGTGTGCAGGGGGAATACATTTCCCATATGCCTTGTATGCAGATGTGGCTGCATTTAGGTACAGTAAGTTCTATTCATATTTCTGTTATAAAATTCTGAACATGCTTAAGCAATAGTCATAAACACATTAAATAACACCATCCCAAGCACTAGGAGCCTCTGTCTGCCAGCTGGGTGAGCTCCTACTACATGTCATTTTGATGTAATGCACTCCCATTTCTGCTGTTATTAGATGCAAAGTATTTGAAAAGATGCTAGATTGAATTGAAATCTGATTACATTTGGGTTTGGTTTTTTGAGATATTGCCTATTTTCCTAAGATACATTGTTCTGTTTTCTTTTTAATCTTACAAATATGTACATACATTCACACCCCTTCATTTCTATCTTCTCTGCTCTATGTTCATGGGTCATATGGGATTCCGGATTCTTATTTTAAAATGTAATCAAGATGTAGAAATGATAAAACAGTATTTTATAGTTTCCAACAGAGAGAAAGCAAGAAATAAAGAGAGGGAGTAAAAGGAAATAAGAGAAAGACAAGATAAGAAGGAAAAGACAAAAGAAAGCAGTGTTTAACCTTTGGTATGATCATACATTAATGATCAGCTGAACATCGGGTAAAAGTCCACCATATACTCATTTGTACTTCTTAATTTCTAAACCTGTAGATCATTTATTTAAAAGCTTTATAATCAGAGATTATTTCTTATAATATTTGTTTTTCTTATTGAAAAATGTTGTATAGGGGAAAGTTAAATCAGTAGAAATACATTTGATTTTTTCTTAAAATTGTTTTATACTTTGGAAGACAAAGAAAATGTGATGGTTCAGTATCTGTCACACAAGACTGTGTGAACTGAAGCTGCAGGACATTTTCACGGTTATTTTCTTGAACCTTTACTTTGAAAAGTCACATCTATTCATGAATACAGTGCTAAAATACTAATGTAAGCATACATCAAGATGATAGTCTCTATTGTTCCTTCAAAAATGATCAAATCATGTCAACTCATTTATTTGAAATCTCAATTCCTTCACTGAGTCTTTAATTATGAAACAGAAAAGTTGTATATTAGTACAGGAACAGACCCCTCTCTGTAGGTAGGGGCTTGCTCTGTGAAGGTGACAATGCTATGAAGTGTTTATCATACCAGGCCATGGCATAGCTATTAGAACTTGCACCAAAGGCAGAGTCTAATAAGAAACATCACCTTGGTTAATTGGACACAGTGCAGAGCTAGTCTCAGAACCTCTATCTTGTTCAAGCCCCAGAGTTAATTGGACCCAGTGAAACACATTCAGCTCATCAAATTTACAGAGAACATATGTGTAAACAAGAATGTCAAGGGTTTATTTATAATAGGAATAATACTTTCTAGAGCCTATAGTATTTGTGATTTCCAACCAGTACTTTGCTGATATCATAGGTATGGGAAATCATATAAACAATTAGAAATTTGATTGGTAAGCCTAGATGCAGAGTTAAGGGCGATAAATAATGCTTTGGTGAGCTGAGTCTCCCAAAGCACATGGGTTATACATTTACAGATAGTCTCTGGCTACATCTATATAGAGTCAATCTTGTTGATGAACTTCGAAATTCACTAGATTAAGTCTCAGGATATAACCTTCTTTCCCTCCCTTCCTCCCTCCCTCCCTCCCTCCCCTCCTTCCTCAAAGATAGTTTGTGCGCAGCCTGCTGAAACTGTCTTAAGGTCTGCAGTTGATTACCACCAAAAAAAAAAAAAAAAAAATATGTATATATATATATACACACACATATATATATGTATATATATAGTAAGGCTAGTCCCCTGTTCATTCAGAGTTATAGTGGTCTGGGTTGAAAAATCAAAGCCCATAGCTTCCATTATTAGGGAGTTTAGCTACTCAAATTTAGAAATTTGCCATGCCAGCCAGGCCCTGATCCCTCAGTCTCTATGTAATTGAATTTCCTTAACTTTAGGGTCTGAGGGTCTTTCTTTGTTGATAAAAGGACATCTCTCAGATCTTTCCTCCCTCCCTGCCTCTCTCTCTCTTTTTGTCTCACCATATCCTCCCTACAGTGTCTACCTGGTGACATCATTTTCCCTAACACAACCAGTTAGATCGCAAAGTCACTGAGTCTTGTTCCTTCTTTATAAAATGTGACTTCCAGTACTTTCCACCTTCCTTCGGTCTCTTAAGATTTCATGCTAAAAATTTTTAATAATATTATATAATACTTCTTTGAACTCAATCTCTCTTTTGGACCTCTTGTTCTTTCCAAATAATTCTGCATATTGACATTTAATCAATCTTCCTAAACAGTAGACTGCACCTAGCTATTGATCTCTTTCAAATCTTGGTAGTTTTTCATTTTCTGAAGTTCAGACTTCTCATTTTGGCCTCTAAAATCTATATCCAACCTACCTATTATCTGCCATAGTTCTCCAATAAAAAGAAATCTCTGTGCTCTCAGTCTCTCTCCTATTGTTTTGTTTTTTTACCTAACCCCTTCCTTGATAACCTAAGTCTCATTTTGTACTTCTTTTTAATCACCATCTATTTAGCCCTGCCCACTATGTAAAGTCTAGATTTTTGTCTGGCTGCTTTGGCCATGTTCTGGGAACTTGTGCTTGTTCCACATTTGCATTTATAAATGATTGTTTCCTAAGCTAGAATGCGATTCCTAGGTGATTTACAATTTAGTTAATTTATACCAAGTATGTATGGCCACAGCAACAAACAAACTTTACTGATAATAATTCATTTTGAATATACTTTTAAAATCTGTCTCCCATTTGCTGTGGTCAGTGCTAGCTATACCATGTAAAGAAATCTCAGGGAACAAGAAGTTACTTACTCATTATATGTCATGTCATAGACACCTAATAGTTTTATGAAGTGACTTGTGATGACAAACATAAGAAGGACCTCTTTATAACAAACAGAGAAAGTGACTTTGAATGTAAAAGTGGCAAGAATTTCTTTTTTTTACTATTTTTTGACAGTGTGTTAGATGTAGGGTCACTTAACTTTTCTGAAACTACACCTGCATTAAGCTGTAGCTGGTATTGACTCCCCCTCTTGACCCGGCATTTGCTTTTCTACTATGTCTCCCAAGGGTCCTTCTCTAGTTGACCTTCTGTCACGCTGCCCAATTGGATACAGACCAAGTGCATCAATATCTTCTTCTCCCTGTCCTCCCCAGCTACATTCTGAAATCTGAGTACCAGACCAAAAAAAAAAAAAAGGCTCACTATTACAATAAACTGACACATGGGCACATCTTGTGTTCCCCCTATTTGGAGATTTTCTGATGAGTACACAACACAGTAATTAGCCTGAATGAGTGGTGGTTTGGTACAGGAAAAAAAAATGTCTGGGTTTTGGAAGTACTCAGAAGGGCTCCAGATCTTAGCCCCATCACAAATTATGAGATCTTGAACAAATGACTCGAAAGATGTATCTTTTATGTCCTTATAGTTAACACAAGGGCAGCAGAATTGATTTAGTAATGCTGTTAGGGGGCGGCAGGCATACTGTAGGGGTTAATGTTGTAGCTCTGAAAACAAACAACCCTGTATGACTCTTGGCTGTATTACTAATTAGACTTCTACCTAATCATAAAATGGGAAGATTTATTGTTCTTCTCGCACAGGGTGCTTGTGAGGACTGAAGGAGTGAATGTGTTTAAAATACTTAGAATCGTACTTGCAGATGGTAAGGAGGTGAGTGTTAAATAAGGGCCAGATATTATTTTTATGAAGAGGACTGAATGTATTAACACACATAAAGTATCTACCACAGAGTCTGGGAAGCTCCAATGCTCTGTAATTATAAACCTCCCCACTCCTTACTGCTACATACACACTCTTGGTTTTCTCTCCTCTTATACTCAGAGTATGGAAATATATAAAGTCAGGGTTCTAGTTCCCATAATATACTGCCAGGCTTCCTGCCTCTTGTTCTTCCTATTCTCATATTTGGTGTCTCCTGACTCCTGGTTGCTTAGCTTCCATGCCACGGTGGACCCGGGTTCCATGAGACCTGAAGCATACAATTTGGGGAGCCTCTTTGAGAAAAAGACTAAAAAAAATGGTAATACAAAATTTAGAAAATTTATGAAAATGAAAATCTATATAGAGGAAGCTCTAGTAATAAATCATATATCTAAATTGTGATAAATAGCACAATCATCAGAAATTTCATACAAATAGCAAAATTTTTGTTAATTAACTGTTTAACACTTTTAAATTACTTTCTTTCCTATATTGCTTGGCTACATATTCTCTGAAAACCTCTTTTGATAATAACTTTTAAATATTACTTTGCCTAGAAGATAGATAATTAAATTGATTATGATGGAATAAATTTATATTTTAATGATTGATTGTTTTAAAAGTATCTTTCAGCTTACAATTTATTGATAAAGTATTATACAATGTTAGAATCTTGTAAACTTTTTGAACCTTGTTCAAATTCCCCTCTCCCACCCATGTAAGTCTCTATGTATAGTTTAGAGGTTTTCTCAAAGACTGACTCCTGACTTCATGCATTTTATATCCTTTTCCTTCCATCATGCACATAATCTGGTACCAGAAACACAAGTACCCTCATACCTAGACAACTTGTGGCCCTGTATCTTCCTGCCATGGCTCCAGGTCAGCAGACATGTGGTGGTAGGGTTATTCCTGAAAGATATTCTCACAATGAAATCATGGTCAATTATTTATCTATTCATAGGAGTGACTACAAACCACATATGTATTCCGCTAAACCCAAACTAAACATATTCCTAACTTGAATTCCGCTTAGATTAATCCCAAAAATGCTCATGGTCATTATTAGGGCCACCTGACACAAGGGAAAGGGGATGGAAGTGAAGCTGGAGTAGATATACATAGTAGTCATTACCAATTTAATGCAAAACAGTATATGCTTTTGAAATTTTACAAACACATGTGACCCTGCAGGCACATCGTTAGGATCCCTCTCAGGGTCATGGAAGGGAAGGTTCCCAAAGGTAAACTTCATTAACTTTACTGTAAGTCTCCACGTGAAGTTCATCACCTCAGTGACATATCATTTAAGAAGCCAAAGTCCTACTTCATTTTAGGTAACTAGGCTCTTCTCTTTCGATGACTTGTTTGTTTGTTTTTCCCATTTTCTCTGTACTATTCACTCCTTTTCTTTCCTAATTCTTCAAATTTCCTTATTAATTTCTTTCTTAAAACAAAAGTAGACTTGAGAATCCCCCATTACAAAAAGTGTTAAAACATACCTCCCCATTATTGCCTTACTTCATAATCAAAATATAGTCTTGTCTCTTCTTTCTTTTATTACTATGAGGACTAAACCTGACCTTTGTTTTCTCTTACCAAAATTCCTAACTAAAAGACTTGGGGAACCACTGCCTGATAAGAACTCACTAGACAGGGTTTTATCCCCCAATTAGCCTATATCCTAAAAGTTGCTTTCCAACCTGACTCTGGCATAACATAACATAAAGAAGGTCTATGACCTTGAAAAGCCATCTTTTATAGATTCCCAAGACTTGTAAGAGACTTACCTATCCTCCCTGAAGTCTCCCCCTGCACCATTTGAAAATTTCTTTCCTTCCTGGACCAAACCCATGATAATATCACATGTATTGATTTACGGTTTTGTGTGTGTGTGTGTGTGTGTGTGTGTGTGTGTGTGTGTGTGTAACTTTGGCCTTCCTAAAATGTATATAACTAAGCCACCATTTGGCTACAGTGGGAACACATTCTCAGGACCTCCTGAGGATGACTATATACCTGGGCTTAAGTCCTCATGTTTGGTTCAAGAATAAACTATCTTAAATATTTTACAGATTTTGGCATCTTTCCCTTAACAACTACAATTCTTGCAAGAAAGCTTACAACTCCTGCTTGAAAGCCTTCATTTTCACACCAACCTATTGAAATCGAGCTTCTTTCTCTTCAATCTATTGAAAACATCTGTGTTGTGATCACTTATGACCCATTTGTTAAATTCAAGTGTCTTTTTGATTTTTCAGTCTATGATATTTCAACATAGCATTTCGATTACTTGCGACATCTGGATTTTTGAAACACTTTTTAAAATAGTATATGAACCCTATCTGGCTAGATATATAATATTGCCATGAGTAAGTTCATGTCTGAGCACATAACTCTTTGGGATTGCATATATGAAGTTTCTGGATGTCAGCTCATTCCAGTCCAGCTTATCCTGCTGCCTGCTGAGATCTAAGCACTTGTTGTGACATTTCCCTCATGGAGAGGCTGTAAATAACATTTTCAGACCACATATGGGGCACTGTAAGAACTGATGCTCATTAAGTGTGTTAAGTGAAAGTCATGAGTGGAGTATCCAACAATAGCTATAAATCAAAATTAACAAATGTGACTTGAGTTCTCAGGAGGCAAAACACTTTGAATCTTAAATAATATGGCTGTCAGGAATACACTGAAAGATGCATTTCTATCCAAATATGCACACAGATGAAAGGCAAAGAAGAAAGCTGTCAGGATAGACAAGGAAAAGGAAATCTGTTGCTTGGCCCTTGAAACAAGCTAATTTAGCATTATAAGCCATTGGAGTTTCCTTTTCAAATGGATCCATGTGGAAAATCCAGATGGCTGAAAACCCAACTCATAAATGTGAAAACCAAAGACATAACTCTGAAGTCTGAGTATAGACAAGGCATTTTACTTACTGCTGAATATTTCTTATCATTTATCTTTAAGAAAGAAAAAATTTAGATTGTTCCTTAAAAAATATTAATTCACATTGACTTTTTCAATGGCAATCAGTATGCAGGGTTGGTGGAACAGGGAAAGGTGCTAGGAAGAGTAGAATAATTTAGGAACAAAATTAAAAATTAATACACATCATGTATTTACCAGACATGCCACAGCTGGACACTGAGGCTACAAAAACTTAGCTCTTTTATAGGAATTCACAACGCAGTGTATTACTAAAGCCAGGAAGGTACAAATCATTTTGATCTCTTCCTTCTCCTTTGTCCTCTTTCCTATGATCCAGTAAATTATCAAGCAGTATTGGTTTCACCTTTTGGAAATCTCTTCAACATGTTCACTCATCCACATTGCCACTGCCTACTTCAGGCTTTCCTGTTCTCTTAACTAGACTATTGCAATTGACTCCTACTCCCAATGCATTATTTCACTACCTTCAGAGAGCCCTTTTGGACTAGAAAATCAGTTTATGTTGGTCTTCTGCTTAAAAGTTCTTAATAGTTACAAGGTGCCCATGTGACAATGTTTACATTGCTTTGCATAACTAAAAATCTTGCTACTAGTATTATTTCATTCTTACATTTATCTTCCATATAGTCCAGTTTTTCTGAATTACTGGCTATTTCTCCAAATAGTCTCAGTTTGGCATGTCTTCGTGCCTCTTCCTAGAGCTACTTAATTCATTTTGAATTCTTGAAATCTGCTAGTCATCCTTAAATTTCACATACTGTTTGGCTTTACCATTAAGTCTTTATTGACTACCAAGCAACATTAGATATTCCCTATTATTTTATTTCCTCTATTCCTTGTACTAACTTGCATTACTCTTCTTCTCACTAAATTGTAACTCCTTTAGGGCAAGGATCATATCCGTATGTCTTCATAGTCCAAATGCCTAACTAATTGGCACATGTTAGGCAGGCACTTAACTACAAACTAAAAGGAAATACAAACCAAGCACACACATCCTTTGCCTTGTAAGAGACTTAGTTAGGTCTCATCATCAAGCAGAACTGGATGCAAGGGACAAATAGCCATGCATCCCTACTTTGTCAGGAAATGCAATTCTAGAGAACTGACAATGAAGGAGAAAGCTTGTGAAATAGGACAGGCAAGAGAGCCAATATGACTGGCACATTATTGAGCTGGATACTACAGCTGATTGCTCTTTTGTGTAGAGCTGTCACTTGAAAGACCATACTACATTTTAACTCAGTCTATTCCAAGGGCAAAAGAGAGAAGAATGTGTTTACCGCTTTCATCTCTCACTGGACAAAGGTGGTCTCCATGGAACATTAATCTCATCCACTTCAAAGTTTGGTATTAAACAGGTTATGTGGCGTTTAATAGTTCAAAACAACACTAAAGCCTGGGGCAGGAGGAAAGGGGCATGTCACACAGGCATGAAACAAAAAGTTGTTATATTGTGACTGGAACAAAGCAAATGACCAAGGGGTCAAAGAAAGCTGTGACAGAGACTATCTGAAGCAATACACAAGAGTTCTCTGACACAGTCCATCTTTTGAAACTCTCTGCTTCACTTTTGCTCTCTCATTAT
>CAUYQG010152063.1:0-10912 GCA_963574415.1 Tarsius wallacei | reverse complement strand
CGAATTGTTTCTGCTACTTGCAGCTGTAATGAAAGTTGGGATGTCTGCTATATTTCATACTAGCATAAGCCTTTTTTAAAAGCAATATTTCTCAAACATATTTAGCACAGTCCTGTGAAAAGCAGATAAAAGATGCTTCCTGTCAGACAAATCATGTTTGATCACACACACATTCTCAATCATTCATTCTCTCTCTCTCTCTCTCTCTCACACACACACACACACACACACACACACACACACACACACACACCAGAATTCCCTCCTTATCTGCAGGGGATACGTTCCAAGATTCCGAGTGGATGCCTGAAACTGCAGACAGTACTAAATCCTACGTATACTGTGTTTTTTCCTTATTAAGTTGAGAACTTTAACCTTTTCACTTAAAGGAAATGCTTTAGGTTGGGCTCGGTGGCTCAGCCAGTAATCCCAGCACTTTGGGAGTCCAAGACGAGATGATGGCCTGAGCCCATGGGTTTGAGACCAGCCCGGGCAACTTGGCAAGACCTCGTCTCTACAATAAAATAAAATAAAAATTAGCTGGCTGTGGTAGCACGTGCCCTGTAGTTCTGGCTACTTGGAAGGCTGAGGTGGAAGGCTAGCCGAAGCCCAGCAGGTCGTGAGTGTGCCACAGCACTCTAGCATGGGCGACGGAGTGAGACTCCAACTCAAATAAATAAATAAATGAATGAATGAATGAATGAATTTTCTTTGGAATAGCCAGATTGCCAGCATCACTACTCTTGCACTTTGAGGCCATCATAAGTACAAGGGCTATATGAACACAAGCACTATGATACCACGACAGTTGGTATGAAAACTGAGACAACCACTAAGTGACTAAGGAGCCGGTAGCACACTCAGCCTGGATATGCTACATTTGTTTGCATTTGCTATGCCATTCTGAATGTGAAAACTTAATGTGTTTGAATGAACGCGAGGAGAAAGCCAGTGCTCAGGCACATTGTGTGGTACATCTAAATGTCAGTCAAAAGGCAGTCTACTTTTCTTTATATTCTTTGATGCATATATGCATTCAATTGCAAAGTCAAGGACTTCAGTTCACCAGCATGTTGTTTCTTGATAAATAACAAAATGATAGTAAAATATTTGATAGAAAAATGAAAAGGAGATTCTCTTGTCATTAAAAGAGTAAAACCATGAAATGTATAAATCTGTGACTAGAACTACATGAGTCAAAATAATATTACTTTAAAAACAGTCACTCCAGTTGCTCTGCACAGACCAAATTATTTGAATTTATAATTAGAAATTTAAGCTGTGTCAAGGATCCTTGGTATTTTCAATTTTTTTCTGGATTTTGTGTGTGTGTGTGTTGGAGTCTCATCTCAGTCTGTTGCCCAGGCTGGAGTGCATGGCACACTCTCGGCCACTGTAGCCTTTACCGACTGGGCCCAGGCGATCCCTCCACCTCAGCTTTCCAATTAGCTGGAACTACAGGTGCGCACTACCATGCCCAGCTAATTTTTTGATTTATTGTAGAGATGAGGTCTCGCCAGTTTACCCAAAGCTGGTCTTGAACCCCAGGTTTAGGCAGTCCTCTTGCTTTGGCCTCCCAAATGCTGGTTATTACAGGTTTGAGTCACTGTGTCCGACCTTTTTCTGAATTTTTTTTTAAACAACTGGCCCTTGCCCCACCAGTTGCTAATGATCATGTTAAAGTAATTTTAAATATTTTATTTTAACACATTTCTAGATGGTAGAATTAATAAATTTACTTTAGATAACTGGAACTGGGGGCCTCATAAGCATGTAAATTAAATGATATGTGGCAAAAACTCTGAAAATATATGCATCTCAGATTATGATAGTGATAGAGTGTGGGATATGCTAACTTTAAAGTACAGCTTAGATTAATTTTGTCCAATGACTTTATCTTTCTAATTATCAGTGTAAGCTTATATTTGTTAATAGGACAAATTTAAACAATTCTAGGAAGTAAGGAGTAGGGTGGAGTTAGAGGAGCCACTTATATTTTCATTTGTAACAGAAGTACAGCAAAAAGCTTTTGTCACTTAGGTAATATCCATAAGCTAACATTCTTAAAAAAAAAACTTGCATACAGGACTTACGTGGTGCCTGTAATCCCAGCACTTTGGGGGCCAAGACAGGAGGATCATTTGAGCCCAGGAGTTCGAGACCAACCTCGGCAACATTAGTGAGATCCTGTCTCTACATACAATTTTTAAAAAATTAGGTGTGGTGCAACGTGCCTGTAGTCTTAGCTACTCTGAAGGCTGAGGTGGGAAGATTACTTAAACCCAGGAATTGGAAGCTGTGGTAAGCCATGATTGCGCTACTACACTCCAGCTGGAAAAACAGAGACCCTGACTCAAAAAAACAAAAACACTTGCATACAGTCCTCATTCCCGACAAGACTTGCCAACTTTGCCTTGAAATTTTGGGGAGCCCTCAGAATCTCTAGATTCCCAGATCCTAGTTTTTGGTCACTGGGAGCAAATGTATATAATCATTGTGCACCATCTTGTGGCAGCATTTAGAATTGCATCATTTTAGAAGTACTTGGATTTAAGCGACAAAGGGAATTCTATCCCTTATTGCAAAATGGTAACTTGCAAATCATTTCCTCCTAGTCTTTCCACCTCAGAAACAATAGATTCCTTCTCTAAAGGAATTAAATGAATCCTCTGGAAGAAGTAAAGCAGATAGCATAACAAGGGAGGCAAAATGATTGTGAGATCAGGCTTTTGAATTACACGACCTGAATTAGAAACTCAAATTTGCTAGTTCTTAACAGCATAGTCTTGAGCATGTTACTTAAGCTCTGTATGAATCCATCTTCTTGCATGTGAAGTGGAGATATAATACGTTATAGGCAGACAGCCAAGGATGACCGGACATTTGAGAAAAACGTGGAACGCGTGAAAGTCCAAAATAAGTAAATAGAAAGTGGACGAAAGACCAACAGGATCATTCAGGGCTGTATTAACACTTACTATAGAACTTTAATTAGTAATTTCAAGGAAATTAAAGATTAATTTTTTGCAACCATAAAGGGGAATAGGATGCCATTGAAAAAAGAACAAGAGCAAGCACAGGGGAGTAAAAATTATTATTGAAAACAAATAACTGGAGGGCCAGAAGACAAAGTCAGTGCCATCTAAATGATAGTGGGAAGACAAAGAGACAGAAAACATATGCAACAAAGGGGGCAGTTGAGGGGCTTAATGTCTAATAAATTCAAGAAAGAACAAACAGAAGAAATAATTTGAGAACACTGTCTAGACCTGAAGTGAAATATAAATCTGCCCATCAGAAAGGCTTACTTCCTGCTAATGAGGATGAGTGAAAGAAGGTCTGCAAACATGCGTAACTGCAATACTTCAGAGCACTGTGGATAAAGGGAAAGTTATACATGCTCAAAAGGCACAGTTGTAATCATCTATTTTTTTTTTTTTTTTTTTGAGTCGAGATTTCACTCTGTCGCCCCGGCTGGAGTGTAGTGGCACAATCATGGCTCATGGCTCACTGCAGCCTCAACCTCTGGGGCTTAGGTGACTCCTCCACTACCTCAGCCTCCTAAGCAGCTGGAACTAAAGGATTTTTTGGGGTGAGGGGGAGATAAGTATTGCCTAAACTGGTCTAAACTCCTGAGCTCAAGCAGTTCTCCTGCCTCAGCCTTCCAGAGTGCTGGGATTATATACGTGAGCCACCACACACAGTCTGCAATAGCCTTTTTATCAGCAACATTGGATACTAAAAGTTAGTAGACTTAAAGTTCCAGGAGGAAGCTGGGTATGGTGGCTTACACCTGTACATCCAGCTACTCGGGAGGCTGAGGTGCAAGGATCTCATGAGACCAGGAGTTCAAGACCAGCCTGGGTGACAGAAAGAGACCCCATCTCTTGAAATAAAATTTCAGGGGAAAAATGATTTTCAATTCCATGTCCTGTGCTCAGCCAAACTATTAAGTATGAAAGTAAAATAAAAATATCTTAGTACATTTAAAGATTCAAAAGTTTTATTCCCACACATCCTTTCTTAGGCAGTTGCTTGAAGATAGGCACCAGTAAAAAAAGGGAGTTAACCAAGAAAGAAAAAAAATCAACAAATCTAGGTGTAGTGGATTCAGCCCAGGTACCTAATGAAGTGAAGTTCCAAGATTACAGGTATAGGACAGGACTAGGTTGTATTAGGGGGTGAATAGAGGTTTCAAAGAAGGCATTATTTATGAGGGGGGATAAACAGGTGAGGTGTCTCCATATATTTGCTTTTCTCCTTGAAATAGTGAATGAACTGACAGAAACTTAAGGTAGATATTGCTAGACTGAAAGGAAGGCTATAAAACTTAAGGGAAAGTAATGTGTTATTCAAGAAAGAAAACAACTTGATTCTGCATTAGAAATAGATTTACCTAGGCCAGTCATAGTGGTTCATGCCTATAATCCCAGCACTTTGGGAGGCAGAGGCAAGAGAATTGCCTGAGCCCTGGGGTTTGAGATCAGTCTGGGCAACTTGGCGAGACTTTGTCTCTACAATAAATCAAAAAAATTATCTGGGTGTGGTGGCGCACACCTGTGTTCCAGCTACTTGGAAAGCTGAGGTGGAAGGATCGCCTGAGTCCAGCAAGTCGAGGCTTCAGTGGCCGTGAGCATACCACTGCACTGCAGCCTAGACAGCAGAGTGAGACTCCAACTCAAAAAAAAAAGTTTTGCCTAATATACATCTCAAATCAATCTGTTCTCTCTAACTCTACTGCGGCCACCACCCTGGACTGAGCTGTCATCATTTTTTGCTTAGAATTCTACAGTAGCCTCTTAACCAGTTTTCTTGTGTCCTGTCTTATTTCAAATCCACTCTCCATATTACACTCCATAGAGTGACATCTTCAAAATGCAGACCGGATTATGCCTCCTCTTTGCTTAAAACACTTCAGTGGCTTCCCTTAGCTTTTAGAATCCAAATCATTAGCATCCCCTGTAAGATTACACACAGTCACATTGTCACCCAGTCCCTAAGCAGCAATTTGATGACAGCTGCTATGTGGGCTTGATCTCCTAGTAAGGACACCCAAATGGATTTAGATAGTTTATTACTTACACAGCAAAGCAAGATCAGCATGGTGTGAGCTGCCCAAATTCCTAATTCCACAGGACAACAAACCAGAGGAGCCAGATGACAGGGGACATGAGTGGAGGGTTGCTTTGAGAGCTCTAGGCTTGCAGTCTAGCAGTTTTATAGCCTGCAACTGTATCTGAAAGGGGCAAAGTGGAAAGTCCCATGCCTTACTGGAATCAGGGAGGCAGATGAGAAGCTGCCTCAGGGCAGCTTCATGCAAGATGAGGGTCTCCTGAAAGGTAAGGAGGCGGAAGAGACATGGTGCTTCCGCGGCTCCTCACGAGACTGCCTATCCTGCCGTGTTCCAGGAGGATCACGGAGCACCCTGCCAGCAGTGGGGCCTTGCCTCCTCAGCCTGTGTGGAGACTTGCAGTTGCTGTGGTACTGGTGGAGCTGTTCCCTACAAACAAAGACTGCCTTGACGGCCATTGAGTCTTTTCGTAGGGACTCTCTTGCTGAGCATCAGCCATGCTGCCCTTCTTTCGGTGTTTCCAGTGTGCAGTGCTTTTCCTTGTTATAAAGCTTTAGCACACGCTGTCCCCTCTGTCTGAAACACGATTTTTCCTTCCTCTCTGTTTTGTCAGCACCCACTCTTTCTTCAGTCCTCAGCCCAACATGCTTGACCAGGACTGTTTCCCTTGCTAGCACGTGGCAGGGTGTCCCTCTCCTTCACGGTACTCAGAACAATTTTAATTTTACAATTATTTGTATTATCTTGAATTAATATAATAGCAGAGGCAAAACATACATTATATTAGTTTACCACTTAACAATTTTAAATGTTTTTACATAGTTGCATCGTATCTTTTCATCTCTGTGAGGAAAACAGAACAGGTATTATTTTTATTTTATTTTATTTATTTTACCTGGATTTTATTTATTTATTTAAAAAAATTTTTATTTTAAAGGTGTGGGGTACAATTCAGGGTGGGGTGTACAAATGATACCTTGTTGATGAGGTATGGCCTCCCCTCCCCTAGCAGTTTCCCTCAACTGCCAATCCCATCCCCCTCCCCTGGCAGTTTCCCACTACTGTCAATCCCTTTCTTATAGTATTATGACAATTGTTCAAGATCCACTTATGAGTGAGAACATTTGGTACTCAGTTCTTTGTTTCTGTGATAGATCACTCAGTATTATAGCCTCTAAGTTCATCCAAGTTGCTGCAAAATTCATAATTTTGTCCTTTTTGGCTGTTTGATATTCCATCGTGTATATGTACCACATTTATTTTATCCAGTCCTCTTTTGATGGGCAGCACGGTTGGTTCCATGTTTTTGCTATTGTGAATAATGCTGCCTGTGCAGGTATCTTTTTTGTGCAGTGATTTGAGTTCCTCCAGGTCTATTCCGAGCAAGGGGATTGCAGAGCTGTATGAAAGGTCGATTTTTAGATCTTTTAGGAATTGCCACACTACTTTCCACAGAGGCTATACTAGTATACACTCCAACAGTATAGAAGTGTTTCCTTTTCCCCACATCCTCTCCAGCATCTGTTGTTTTTTCAGTTATTGATAATGCCCATCCTGACTGGATTTCGGTTATATCTCAGTGCGGTTTTAATTTGCATTTCTTTGATGACTAGTGAGACTGAGCATTTTTGCATGTATCTGTTGGCTGCTCCTATGTCTTCTTTTGAGAAGTGTCTATTCATATTTTTTGCCCACTTTGTGATGGGACTTTTTTTTTTTTAAGCAGGATTTATTGAGAAGACAGAAAAGCCCCCACAGTAGGAGGGGACCCTAAGGGGTTGCCTGCGGCTGTTTTTTTTAATGTCTTTTTGTTTTTTCAGATCAAGGCCCATGTTAGAACTCAGGGTTTTTGTTTTGTTTTGTTTTGGGTTTTCTAGTTTAGTGTACCCTGTATACCACTGCTATGTTTTTCTGTAAATACATTAAATATATAAGGCAACACACAGTAAGTTAGAGGCACAAAGAAAATGCCACAGGGTCCAAAGGAGAGAGAAATCACTTCAGATGAGATGATCATCATAGACCTCCAGCGTAGAGGCACCATTTGAAATGGCCTTGAAAGTCGATGGGCTTTCGATGGACAAGGAAGTAAGGGTCTTACAAGACAAGATGTATCAAAGTTACAGTTGTAGAAAGGAGTGGAACTATTCAAGGAATAGCAATTGATAGTTTGGGTGGGTGTAGGGTTAATATGGGTGCTAAGGAGGGAGCCTGGAATTGGATTGTATGGGACCTTGAATATGAAATTAATTTTGTTTGCAGTAGGAAGTAACTACATTTCTAAATGGGCAAGTGATCTGATCAGCATTGAACTTTAAAAAGATTAATTAAACAACAATGTGTAGAATGAATTGTAGCACAGAGGACTGGATTCAAATTAATTTGTTATGGCCTAAGTGAGAAGTAATAAGGTCATGACTTGGGACAAAACATCTGAACCAATAAGTCATGGCACACCTTACAAAGTTTCATGTCAAAGCCTTTCAGCCAAAGGTCGTTAGGAACACACTTGTATCTGAGGAAACAGGTTTATTTTACATGCTGCTGCAAACCAGGGTACAATACCAGTAAACTGTGGGTCATCTCTGGGAGTTGGGCGGTGCTGATTACAGGGTTTCAGTTTGTGTTGAGTGACTCTTAGGAGGATTTAGAGAAAGCGGAGATCGAGTCTAGATTGGGTGTTCTCAAAAAGTGAGATTTGGGCATTTTGGTACATTTTAGCTTGGAGGTGGGAGGATTTAAAAAATAGTAATCATCTTTGTTAGCCAGAAGAGGGAGATGTTTCATTATTTTTGTGGTTCATGAGTGTTCTCTAGTTTCAGAAATAATAACATGGTAGTCTTATCTCTGCCTTCTCCTATGGTCACACAGTGTCCTTATCTGGGTATTGTTTATCTTCCCAAAATTGTTCGGTTGGGAACACTGTGGTTTAGCTGTTAGCTTTCAGTTGCCAGGATTTTTTTGTTGCTTTGTTAATACCCAAGACATTGACCTGCTCAGCCCTCAAAGTACCAGTCAGTTATTTCACATGTCGACCAGCCTCATCCATCTACCCCAGGCTACCACACATGTATTCTGTTGTCTAGATGTGCCATGACTTGGAAAAGCACTAGAGCAATGGCACTGGCAATGAAGAGTAAAGGACCAAGCCATGATATAAAGGTGTCAAAGCTCTCTACTATCTCCAACATTTCTTGTTCACTTGAAATCTATGCTCCAGCAAAAGGAGTTGATTTTGGCTTCTACAGTCTGTGATTTGCTACCTTTGGGTGTTATGCCCTCTACTTGGAATATCTTCCCCTGGTCTCATTCTCATGTCCAAATTCCATCTTCAAGGACCAGTTCAAATATCTCTTCCCTCTCCCACACTACCAGTGAGAGGTAAGGACAAGAAAAAACCTACTTAAAATAATAAATGAAAAGTAAATTATATATTTGGAAATATTAATTGTAGCTCAGAGGAGTCAATCTGGAAGCTCTTTTCTGTGAATTCATATAGCAAATTCCTTGGATCCCTAAAGCATTTATTTCTAACATTTATTAAATATGTATGACATATTATTTACTAATGTCTATCAGTGGTACCATCCAGATGTCATGAGGTTTCCTTCTTTCCAGGTTTTTCAGGCTTAAATATAAAGCAGCAGAAATGTTTTAAAACTCCCCTCTCATTCTTACCTCATTCAGAACAAAAGTTACTGATATATTGCCATATTTGGCTCTATTTGTATCAGGGAGGTTGAGAGAAGCTTGAAGGTGACTAGATGTTCCTTGTGAAAAGCTAAGGATGGGACTAACTTATGAGAAATAGCTTTTTAAAATTTCCTGGGTGGAGCTGGACATAGTGGTGTGCATCTGCAGTTGCTTGAGAGGTTGAGATGGGAGGATCTCTTGGGCCCCAGAGTTTGAGGCTGTAGTGCACTATGATCATGCCCTGAGAATAGCCACTGCACTCCAGCCTGGGCAACACAGCAAGACCCTAAATCTTTTTTTTTTTTTTAATTGCATGGGCTAACATTTGAGGAAGTGTGAAAATCATAATCTTTTTGTACTGTCTAAAAGGAAAAAGGCTAATAAAAAATTAATTGTAGGCTAGGCTCAGTAGCTCAGCCTGTAATCCCAGCACTTTGGGAGGCCGAGGCGAGTGGATTGCCTGAGCCCGCAGGTTTGAGACCAGCCCAGGCAACTTGGCAAAACCTCGCCCTACAATACATTAAAAAAAAAAAAAAATTATCCAGGTGTGGTAGTGTGCGCCTATAGTTCCGGCTACTTGGAAGGCTGAGGCAAAAGGATCACCAGAGCCCAACAGGTGAACTCTGGGGTAGCCATGAGTGTGCCACTGCACTGTAGCCTGGGTGACAGAGTGAGACTCCAACTAAAAAAAAAAAATTAATTGTATTAAATTTACAGTAATAAATGTAGTAACAAATAGTTTTGTCTCATATTAATTTAGGAATGACTGCCTGCAAAAAATCTGGGAACAGAGATTGCAATCATCATTGCAAAAGCAAACATACATGTGGACATGACTGCTGTGAGTTCCATAAAACAAGTTTACTTCAGGTGTTAAAAATGGAAAGATGCTTGATGAATAGTAATGATATCCTAATTATCTATGTATGTTATTTATATTATGCAACTTGTAACTCAAATAATTTTCTTTCTTTTGAAAGCAACATGTAAAGAAATTAGATTTGACATTTCATAGAAATTGGCTTTATATGCACAATACCAGAAGGTTAACCTAAATAATCTAAAATTTATTTTCGTAGGTAAAACTGGAGTTGCACAGAAGTCAGAAATGAAACAATCAGCAATTTCTTCTTATTTATCTGATTTAAGAAACAGGAATGCTGTTTCATCTCTTCCTCCAGTTAAACGTCTGAAGGTTAGTCTTAATAACATGTTTCTTTGTCATGTAATTAAATGTATAAATATTTGTTCTCTGTATCAAATTAGGTCGGTATCCACAGTGTATTCTAGAATTACTCGTGGGCTTGACTAGGAATAGTCCATTATTCATAATCAATCTATAAATGTACTTTTGCAACATAGTTACGCTCCCTCATTAGACATTTAAAATTAAATTAGATTATACCAGAGAAAAGGGAAAAGGAGAGGGATATAGAGCTTGGCTTGGTTCAGCAGCTGAAACTAGACACAATGGCCCTTTCCTGGCTTCATCAAGGCTGGGAAGTCTGAGATTGGTTTTGACTCGTGCCCCTAGATAAGCACTGACCAAGAGCCTCCCTTCCAAGTGGTAAAGGAATTAGCGTTCCTACTGTTGGTAAACTAGTCACTAGCAGACTTATCTTAAGCCCAATTCACCATATGTAGAAAAGCCCTTTCCTAGAGCATTTATAAGAATGAAGATTCTAAGTCTTGAGGCCAAAACAAGGAAAATGTTGGGAAACAGGGAGCGGCATGAAGTTTTGTATATTTATTGCAGTATTATTTACAATAGCAAAAACAACCCAGATGCCCATTAGAGGTGGGCTGGATATTGAAAATGTGGTACATATACACTGGAATACTACGTAGCCATAAAGAAGAACAAAATCATGGATGCAGCTGGAGACTATCATTCTAAGTGAATTATCACAGAAACAAAGTGAGCACTAACATTGGGCACACATGGGCACAAGGACAGCAACAACAAACACTGGGCACTCTAAAGGAGGGAGGGAGGCAAGCAGGATCAGGGATACAAGTATCTCACCTTCCCTGAGATAATTTTTTTAGTAGTACAAGTTTCTCCCTCCTTCTTCCCATTCATCTTCCTTCTCTCCCTCCCATTTTTTTCTTTCATAGTCTTCTTTCTTTCCTTCCATATTCATTGAG
>CAUYQG010152062.1:0-29782 GCA_963574415.1 Tarsius wallacei | reverse complement strand
GGCAGAAGGATCACCGGAGCCCAGCAAGTCGAGGCTGCAGTGACCGGGAGCGGCCACTGTGCTCCAGTCTGGGCAACAGAGTGAGACTCCAACTCAAAAAAAAAAAAAAAAAAATTTAGATTGTTTCATACAATATGTATTTTTGTGTGTCCATCTTCTTTTCCTCAGAAAAAATGTTTTCTGAAATATATCCATGTTGTTGCATATTTCTTTTTTATTGCTGATTAGTATTCCATTATATCAGTATGCTGTATAATAAAATAATGGGTTCAGTTGTCAACAGGCCAGATTGGAGTAGATTTTAGCAGTTATGTAGTAGTTTTAAGATATTACCGGGCGCAGTGGCTCAAGCCTGTAATCCCAGCACTTTGGGAGGCTGAGGCGAGAGGATTGCCTGAACCCAGGGGTTCGAGACCAGCCAGGGCATCTTGGTGAGACCTCCTCATCTCTACAATATATCACAAAATTAGCTGGGCGTGGCTACTTGGAAGACTGAGGCGGAAGCATCACCTGAGCCCATCAGGTCAATGCTGAGGTGGTTGTGAGTGTGCCACTGCACTCCAGCCTGAGCGACAGAGTGAAACTCAAAAAATAAATAAATAAATAAAAGATATTATGAGGAATGTTCTGTAACCTGTACCTCTGGTCTGGAACCCAGGTGAGAAGTATGTCACTGGTTTCTACATCTAAAAATAAAATGTATTTGTAGCAAAAATATGTTAAATGGAGGAAAAGATGTTTTCTTATATTGGGAGCTGTGGATCTAAGATTTTTAAAAGGCTTCGCACTTGATAGATCAGCAGGACTTGACATGATCCCTTTTAGTTAAGACTTGAATAATGTCTTCCACTGATAAGCCTTTGTATTGACCAAGTTACCAAATTTTCAAGTAAGAAAACATTCGCCTGGGTCAAGTAGTAGAGTTCTTTGCATTAGAGAATAAAATGAGTTGGCCAAAATCATCTGAGCTTTGTAAAAATCTAACTCTACATTAGACTGGATGTTCTCCCACTGTGAGTGGTCACTGGGGAGTAATTGGTATTTTCGTAGGCCTCCTATTAACATCTCATGTGGGGAAAGTTCCAGTTTTCTGTTTGCTTTCAATCTCACATTGTAAGAGCTGTGGACATTATGAATGTCCTCCTTAGCCTGGTTTGTGCATAGATCATGCTCAGATGACCTTGTTAAAATTATGTTTAGGTGTTTTACTCTCCCAGATTTTAGATGATGTGAGCAGTGAAAATGTTGATTAGTGAGTGTTTGCTAGTCTGTCCTACAAAATGATCTCCAGTTACTGTATGAACTTTGCAAATTTAGGAATAAAACTTTTTAAAAACTTTAAATTGCTAAAAGACTCACATCGGCCCCTGTATGTGAGCATACTGGAATGGTATACACAATCACTAACTTTCCTTGAAATCTTTTATTATAATATTTACTAAAAAGGTCCTCCCTCAAGAAGGGGAGAAAGATTTACTCTCTTGATAACTTTTTCCACATCGTGGGCCTGATATTAGGTTAGTTCTTTAAAAATGCTGAGCAAGTAGGAGGAATAAACAAAAACAGAAACCTTGGGGATTATCAGTAATTCCTAACTGTGCCCAGAATCTCTTTGCAGTTTGCCCATGTTCTGCTGTTGGCAAAGTAAGAGAGCAATTCTTAGTTTCACTGAACAGCCATCTGAAGAGTGCCAAAATAGTGCCAAGACAAAATACTCTCTCTGTCTTTAGAATTTTTGAATTAGAGGACTAGCATTCCAGAAGGGGAGCATCTAAAAGAGTCAAATAAAAGGAATGTGACAGAGAATGGCAAATATCCATATCCATAGTTGTATTATTTGCCAAAGTAAAATATTGCATAATAGGTAGATAGCATATAGACCAATTGAGGTTTTTGCTTTTCCAGGAATGAGGGACCCTTTTGATTCATTATAGGTGTTTGCAATTATGAAGTGAATAGTTAGTCATCATAAATAAAAAGTATAATAAGTTATTGTAAATATGAACAGATGTTGGGGAGGTGAGACTACACTCTTTGAAGCCAGAAGCTCTGCTACCTGGGCAGATTACCCAGCAAGCAGAGACTTGAGTTAAAACTAAACTACTAGCCCTTTCTTCTCCATTGCAGAATTTTTTAAAAAAATTCATTGACTTTCATGAACCTTGATATGCATATGTAAACACAACTTCATAATCATACCAAATGAGTTTTAAGTGAAATATCATTTAAAGGCTTAAACTCTAACCTTTTGTAACAGAAATAATGTGGAGTATAAGACAGCATATTGATTTTTCCATCTTAATTTTAATAGTGTGAAGAACACATGGGTCACAAATTGTGTGGTAAGAATGTAATTTATTTTTGCTCTTTTTGAAATTTAATTTCTCTGAAAATCTTTATATCAACATAAATTGCTAACTAGTTTTTAAAATATTACTCCAAGGTTTCAAAATCAATTAGTAAGTTTGTAGAAAATGCTTAAGTTAACGTTAAGGATAATATAACCACTTTTGATAGCTAAGAATATAGCAAAACAATATGATACCTTAAAGCTTGACCCAGAATCTGTAGTATAAAATATTTACAATATTGGCTGATTCCAAGATTTACAAGATTCCAATTTATAAAGATGCTGATCATTTGTTTAATTCATTTTAATTATATACATATATATACTTTTAAATATTAATATAAGTAACATGTCCTGCAGGATAATTGTGAAAGTATAGGGAATTCATTAATTTAGACTTCTTGTTAAAGAAACAGAGAGCCTTATATGATCTAAAAAGTGATATTTGCATTTTTATTTCTCACTGTGGTAAAATGAGGGAAAAAAACATATAGCCATCTTTAAATTTCAAATTACAAAACAGATTATTATTTGTCTGATAATTCACGTTGATTTGTAATAGTCTCATGAAGCCTGTCCTATTAACCCAAAGGCTCTTTCTCTTGGAAACACTATTCTTCTGTCACCTGTGGTACATTCATATTGATTCTTAGGGAATAGACAGTTTCTGAAACCATATAGCTTCAGCAACAACTCTTTCTTGTTATCTCTCTGTTTCTTGTTCATGTCAGAAAAAAATAATCTTACCCAGAAAAAAAAAGTATGAAATTCTTGGGCAACCTGGGAATTACACAGCAATCATTTTCGGAAGAGAAAAATGCATTCACATAGCTACTCCAAGCTCCTGGGAGCTCACTTTTGGTAACAGCAGCTCCCCCTGATTTAGGAATGGCCCCTTTCCCAGGTAATTGCAGTGTTCTAATCCTGATCTACTAGTAGCACAGGAGAGTTTACTTCACTAGGGCTCAACTCATAAAGCCCCAGTGTCTTTCATTGGATAAAATCCTACCCTGATCAACTCTCAGACTGAGAGAGCTTGTTCTAGGTAGATGGAACATGAGTTTGTTCCTTTGAGTCAGCTGCATCAAGGACCCCGTTATGGATGTATACCCACTGACAGCTGGTCAGAGCTACACATGACAAGCAATAAGAAAAACAAAAAATAAAAAATTATAATTGCTTATTTTTAAGGGGTGTTGGGAATTTCCAGCTAAGGGCCTGGTTTTAGAAATAGTTGGACAGGTTCCTTAGAAAGACCTACATGTTCCCCTTGGGTCCCTCCCCACTGCCCCTCCACTGGAAGCTTTTCTGTCCTCTCAATAAATCCTGCTTTAAAAAAATTAAAAATTAAAAAAATTAAAAAAATAATAAAAATTAAAACAACAACAACAATAAAAGAAAGACCTACATGTAACCAATAAGCTAATCTGTATCCTCTGTTTTGCTGGTGCATATTTAGGGGTCAGTTTGGAGCCACAGTCTCCAGCTTTTAGCTTCCCTTTGGATTGAATCACTGATGATTGATGGTATATATTAATATAATATGAGACAAAACCTCCAAACTCTAGATAAACAAGAAAGAGGTATTTTTTTATTACTTTATATGTGTAAGAAGAGTGCCAATAACCTTTTGTTGATTTGACAAAATATTTTCAATAGTTGTAAAATTTCATAATTCAGAATATCAATTTGAACATTAAAAGAGTGACACATTGCTAAATAAGGCAATTGATAAAAATTATGGGCTTAATAGTAGTTAAGGGTTATTTTTATAAGACATAGTAATAATTTTTAAAGTCCAGGTATCTTATAAGATTCCCTTATTATGATAAAACAAAAATAAAACAAAATTATTCTTATAAAATATTTTCTGACTTGTAATATTATCTGCTTTTCTTCGTGTCTGCAAGGGAAAGAGGGAACATTTTATTTTTATAAGACTGAGATTTCATTCGTCAAGAGTTAAGAGATCACATAACTGAAATTCTATTATCTAACAATAAGAAAAAAAGAAGAAACCTCAAGAAACTCAAACTTATGGAAAGGATAAAAGCAAAATAAATTATGAACAAATGGACTATAGAGCATAAATGCCTATACTACATTAAAACCGTTTTAACAGTTACAGCACTATTTCTATTTTCCTTCATAAATAAGATACATTTTCTTTAATTTCTGTTTTGTGTACCCAGAAATTTGCAAGTAATATTGCCTATGTTTAATTTAGTTGGTGATTATTCATTATTATCCTTCAGGTTCCCCCCCAACATATGACTGGGATTCTGAAATTCAAAACAATTTAGATGTTAAAATACCCTTATATAAGTCAGTATATTTAGCTTACCTCTGCCATGCAATTTCCAGTATGTTAATGTAATCTGGGATTAGAGAGAATAGGTATTTTCCACTTTGGACTCTTTCAAACCTTTTCTGAATTTTTATTATGACAACATACATCAATGCAACAATTATTCAAACTTAATTCTTATAATTAATTTTTATCAATGTATGCTGCCAGAGTTTTTGTTTTCTTAAGTTCATCTTTCTCAGTGTATAAAATCTTAATTTTGACTCACTGTATTTTTGACTGGCGTAATTTTAAACCAGTGTTTTCATGAAATATATGTGAATGATGTATTCTGTGGCCTTCTTTATATCCCATGTGTCCTTCAATTGCTTTCAGAGATGTATGACAATTCACCTGGGTTTAGGTCTTTACTTTTTTCTCAGTTTTTTGACTTTGCTATATTATTTTCTAGCCCTTAGTATTTTAAAGAGGAGTATATGGATAGCCTGACTCTTCAACCCCTTAACTCCCTTTCCACCTCTCCAGTTGTGTAAGTACTTTTTTTTTTTGCATGAAAGTACCTTTTGATATGCTGGCAACTTTTTTTCTTTTCAGCCCAAAAATTACTTTTAATTGGATTTTTAAAGTTGTTTTGGTTCTATTCCTCTGTTTTTCAAGAGTATCTAATAGTCATTGGTTTAGCACTTTTCCTATATGACTCTTATTTTTTGTCACATAATCTTTTTTCCTTCCTTTTTGGGAAGTTTCTCACATTTTTTTCATCGATTTGTTTATGCTCTCTATTGCTTCAAATGCACATTTCTATTTTCTCTGGTTTTGAATTTTATTGTACCCTTTTATCTTAAGCCTGTTCCCTTTCTGTCTCTATCTGATCTCTACTTGTGATGTGCTACTCTTGTTTTAGAGAGTCTGCATCTTTCTACACATTTTAAATGTAAAGCAAATATTTCTAAACATTTTTCTTCTGTCTTCCAGTTTCCTGTTTTTCACACATGTGCAAATTTTCTGTACTTTAGTGTAATGTTCTCCTTCTGTAAAACTAGTATGTTATCCACAGGTGCCATAATTTTATGACCTTTTTCTGTCTAGCACAATGTTAACATTTTCCTTGTTTTCCTAACTTCCTGCTTGGCTGATAATAATACTCTTTTGATTTCATCTGCTTATGCTGCCATAACAAAATACAACAGACTGAGTGGCTTAAACTTATTACTCACAATTCTGGAGGCTAGAAGTTCAAGAGCAGGATTAGTTTGCTCTTGCCTTCTCTCTGTGTCCTCATATGGCCTTTTCTGTGTGTGGGTGCCAACTCTTTGTGTCTCTTCTTATAAGGAAACTAGTCATATTGCATTAGGGCCCTACCCCTATGACCCTCATTACTTAATTACTTCCTTAAAGGCCCTATCTCCAAAGAGAGTCAGATTGGCAGTTAGAACTTCAAAATATGAATTTGGAGGGATGCAATTCAGCTCATAGCATCCTTTCAGTTCAAGTTGAGGTCTTAGGCCTTAGGCTATGTTCTAGGTAATCCATTGAGATCTAATTCTGAACTGAGAAGGGAGCTTCTCCTGTTTCTACCTCTGTATACCCTGGTTTTGGTGAAATTAAAAAAACAAAACAAAACAGAGGGACTCAAGTTGATTAGTCCTTGATTAAAAGGAGGACTTAGAGCAACTCCAAGTGCCAAGAATGCTACTGCTACCTAATTTTTATTACAAACAGCCAGTATCACTCCTAGCCAGGTACAAGGCACAAGTTGTCTAAATATGAGTCTCTCAAGTATTTAGATGGACTCTACATACGCTTTTTTTGGCTTCCATTCTTGTACTTTATTTTTAGAAACTATTTTATTTAATTTATGATTTTCTCTTTGTTTTTACTCTTAAGGACTAAACATGTGCTCCTCAGTAAACATCAGTTGACTTCCATGAATAAGTGAGCTCATGGGAAATAGCTTTTCCCCCGACTTCCTGTCCATCTCTGTTCTGTTTCAGAAGTCAGAGTGTACAAGTTTACAAGTCAGCCTTCAGTCAATATTTTTCTAAGTTGTAGCTAGAGGAAATTCCCCCCAGATTAAAAAGTATTATTATTTAAAGATTTTTGAAGATATTTATATATATATACTTTTGTAGGGAATTTGTGATGTGAGTGTGGGAGACACAAGCTTCCTCTCTTCCTTTCCTTAACCCTCTGTCAGAGTCTTGTGCTTTAGTTAAATAACTCTCATTCTACATAGGAAAGCTGAATTTTTCAGGCAAGGCCCTCAAAACTAGGAAACCTCCTACCCTCTAGCTAAGCGGGTATTGGTTGTAATTCTTCTCTGAGGAGTAGTCATTTCCATTTTTCTGTATTGTTTTTCAGGTTGGAATCCTGCAACCTGACTGTAGTTTGTTGTCTAAATGTATCTAAGGCTCTCATCAGATGCCAGAACCTGATATCTCTGAATCTGTCAACCAATAATCTACTGGATGATGGAGTGGAGCTGTTGTGTGAGGCCTTAGGACATCCAAAGTGTTACCTAGAGAGACTGTCGTGAGTATTTCTGTTTTGTTTTCTGTAGAGTCATTTTCCTCGGTTCTGTGTAGCTTGTGATTAGATGGGGAAACTTCTTGGGTCTTGACACTAATGGCACATTTGTCAGTCCTAGATGGGTTCTACATGTGACACCCATTTTTGTCCTCTACTTCTCTTTCTCTTTTGCTTCACTTTTAGAAACTTCTCTTCCTTTTGATTGACCTCTTATTTTCATTCTTTTCTAGGCTACTCCTTTCCCCCTCCATGTTTTATTTCATAACCTGTACACAGCTGCAATGGAATTCATAATTTAAGTAGGTTTGTTGAGGTTGATTCTGTAGTTGAGGTGTAGGGGTTGTAAGGAACAGCTAATTTCCCTGTGAAGGAGAAGAGAAGCATGAACTTTGGGAATTGACAGATCCCTTCCCCTCTATGTTTCTCCTTCAGCTTAGAAAGCTGTGGTCTCACGGATGCTGGTTGTGAGGATCTGTCTTTGGCTCTAATCAGCAATAAAAGGCTGACACATCTATGTTTGGCTGACAACGTCTTGGGAGATGGTGGAGTAAAGCTTTTGAGTGATGTCTTGCAGCATCCACAGTGTACTCTACAGAGTCTTGTGTAAGTGTCTGCTAGTTTTAATCCTTCCAAGTGTATTTCTTTGAAATGTATCGAAAATAGGAAAATATTATGAACACATTCTGTCCATTGCCCTTTTTTTACTATTACCCTAAATGGTAATGATGAAGATGATAATGATATCAATAATTGATATTTATTGTGTCCTCTATTCTGCATCTTATGCTAAATTTGTTTAATCTGCACAATAGTACCTGATGGTGTCAAATTGGTCACCTGATCTTCAGGTGGCTCACTGTACAAGTGAGGAAAGCAAGGTTTAGAAAGATAGTGCAACTTGCTTAATGGCTCAAAAGGAAATGATGAATTCAGAACTAAATTATACCACCTATTCAATTCCATAGTCCGGGCTCAATATAAATATAGCATTCAATCTATCAATAGATAGATAGATAGACAGACAGATAGATAGCTGGGTCACAGTTCTGTTTATTTTTGTTAGATAATTTCCTAGACATGGAACTAATGAGTCAAAGTTTTTATTTTGTTATATATGGTTAAATTACCTTTCAGACAGGCTCTTTATATTCTTGGTAGTAGTCTAGGGGCCTACATTTTAATACCCTCATTTGGTATCCAAATTTTTTTGATCAGTATTAGTTTGAGAGTTGAAAAATAACTTTCAAAGAAATTTGATGGTGAGTATCTTTTCAAACGTTTTTGGCCTTTTATAGTCAGGCATTGCTTCTTCATGGACTTAGATTTCTTCTGATTTTTGTATATCTGTTACATATTATGGTTATTAATATCACATATACATTATTTTATGTATATTGCAAATAATTTTTCCAGAATGTTGCTTTATTTCTAACTTTATGGTCATTTTTAGAATCTAGAAGTTTAAAATTTTTGTGAAGTCAAATTCTGCCTTATGACTTCTAGAGGTTTTAACATAATTGGAAATACCTCTATTTAAAAAAAAAAATACACTTATGCCATCTTCTCATACTATTTGTGGTTGAAGTTTAACATTTACATGTTAAATTATGCCAAATTAATTTTGTTATAAGGCTTAAACTTATTTCCTCCCATATATCAGATCTGTTGTACAAAAATCATAAATGGCATACTATATTTTTTCCTTACTGACCGAAAATGCCACTTTTATTATGTACAAAGAGTACTTACTTTATTATGATTATTTGGACTCTACTTCATCTGCCTGCTCCTCTATTCCATGTAGTTACTTCTGTAACAGGATGCTATATTTATGTGCAATGTAAAGCAGTTAACATTTGATTTATAGTAAGATAAATTTATAGCAAGAGCATGAATTCAGCTTATGGCTCAATTTGATGTAAATCTGTTTCCCAAGTGAGACAGGTTGGCAGTGAGGGAGGGTCATCTGAGATGGAGTGTTGATAAGTAGATAAGGGATCTTAGCGTGAAACCTTTCAAAGATATAAATCTCTCAGCAGTAGAGCAATAATTCCATCTTTCCTTACATTGTCCTTCCTGTAGGCTGAGGCGTTGCCATTTCACTTCACTTAGTGGTGAGTATCTCTCAACTTCTCTTCTACACAACAAGAGCCTGATACATCTAGATCTAGGATCAAACTGGCTACAAGATGATGGAGCCAAGCTTCTGTGTGATGTTCTTCGGCATCCAAGCTGTAATCTTCAGGACTTGGAGTAGGTTTTCTGTCATTTTACTTTTGGGTAGTTTCAACTACACTGTCTGTGTAGGCTGGGAAGATAAGGAAAGAAAGACTGAGAACTGAGTGTCTATCAGAGAAAATAATATACAATTGATTTTTTCTCTCTCATTTTGCCTGAGACAAGCTGGAGAAGTCTGTTTGCCAGATTTAAAAACAAAAACAAAAAAAAATTACTATAGTAATGATAATAAACTTCCCTTATGTAAGGTGAAACAGGCATCAGGCTGAAAAGTAGTCGTTTTATTTTTTCCTTGATTATGTCCTAGTGAAGCTACTTGTGTCTTCTATTTTATAAGCTACTTGTATCTTCTATTTTATATCCACGAGGCTGAAGTTGTGCTCTTCTAGTTTTTCTTTTAGGTTTATATTTAAACTCAGATTTGTAATTGGATCAACATTCAAAGAAGTTGGGAAGGGGATTTTAAAGAATATCATATAATCCACTTTAAACACCAACTGTTTTACTAATATTATGTCCTATCTTAGTTTGTGAGCAGATATACATATATGTGCATGGTATGTATATATGTAGTTTGATCGTTGTGTAGACATGACTTTGAGATTTCCCCTTCACTTAACAGTATTTCAGAAACACATTTAAGTACTTACTTAAAATCATATTCTTTATTATTTTAACGACTATGGGATATTTAAGAGTTTATTATGTAAATATTGTGGCTAGAGTGAAGCAAGATAGAGGTGTCACTTATTCATCTTGGCTCACTTTCCCACTAGAGCTTCCCATGGGATAGTAGCTTGGATGAGTCATAAGGATCTAACCCTAGCATAGTTTTCTAACTATAAACTCTAGCTCCTTGGTATATCCAGAAGTGTTTGTCTTGACTAGACTGACTCATGACAACCAAACTTCCAAATGAGCTTTATAATTTATTGTGACATCTGTTAACACTAAGGTGATTGAACTCTAGGGTCCAATAAGCACCTTTACTTACTTTAGGAAAATGTAGATGATATGGGTTGCTATGTGATTCTCTGAAATTTCCTTGATCATCATTCAACTGGAAGACAAATTTTTACCTAGTGGACATTATCATTAAATCCAATTTCTTCATTTCAGCTACAGAGATATAAATTCCTAAGTGACTGAAATGCTCAAGTCTTTCCTCAGCTCATCTTCTCTCTTTAGCATTGCTGCAAACACATAGAAAAATTGGTACTTTCTTAGTTATCTTCATAGCCTCCATGTAGGCCATGCCTATTCTCTTAACCAGGATTTACAACAAATATGAGCTAGATGCTAAGGAGACTAGAGGTCACTAAAGTGATGCTGTCACCCTGAAGTAACACAAAGTGCCGATGACAAAATAATAAATATAAAGCCAATTATAATGTATTCTGTACATTATTATAAAAATATGGCAGAAATTCCAAGAAGCAAGAGCTGGAACTTCACAGTGGAGAAAGATTTACTTTAGGGTTGAAAAATGAGTATGATTTTGTTATGTGGGGATATCCTAGGCAGAAGGAACTGAGAGAGAATAGAAGGGGAATAACAAATGATGTGATATGCTTCGGAGGAAATGCATGTGTATGGTTGGAGAATAGGTTGGGGACAAAGTATGGAAAGAGAAAGCTTGAGGCAAGATTGTGGATGCTCTTGAATGCCAAGCACAGGACGTGGAAGAAATATGTTTATATGGTGCTTTCTTCTTTCCACTTTGAGTGGTCGAGTGAATTCCTAGAAAACTTTTTTTTCAAAAATGTATTAAAAATTGAAAGCATAGAGATATATGGGCTTCTTGGGAAAGCTTATATTCATTTTTTAAGTATTGATAAAAAAAAGTGAATACTCTTGATTTTAAAAGCTTTGTAGGGCAACCCCTTCAGGTCCCCCCTTCCATTGTGGGAGCTTTTCTATCCTCTCAATAAATCCTGCTTCCTTAAAAAAAAAAAAAAAGCTTCATAGATAACAACCTGTAAACTGTTTGTGGGAGAAAACAGTTTTACCCTCTGATTTCTTCTCATTAAGAAATCCCATTTGTTTCTACTGGTAATAGTAGATCTTTCCATGTGCATCCTACATTGTAGGTAGAAACAAGTCAGAAAAGAGGCCCAAATAACTATGTCATGAAATGGGCAAATGTGTTGAAGGAACCTAAAAAAAAAAAAAAATCACTGAAGTCAAATGCAGCCTCTCAGAGCAACGCTAGCTAATACACTGATGTTGATGGGTTCCTAGAACATTTACCTAGTGAGGGAAGCCTATACTACAAGGGACTCACCAGCCAAGAGAGAGAGAGAGAAAGAGATATGTCTCTCTCAGTCTCTCCTAGGAAGAAACTTATTAAGCCTCACTATTAAAGGAGTCACTTCTGTATTTCTTGTAGATTGATGGGCTGTGTTCTCACTAGTGCATGCTGTCTGGATCTGGCTTCTGTTATTCTGAGCAACCCAAACCTTTGGAGTCTGGACCTCAGCAACAATGATTTGCAGAATGAGGGAGTAAAAATTCTGTGTGATGCTTTGAGACATCCAACCTGTAACATTCAGAGGCTTGGGTGAGTTCCTAGTTCTATTAGGAAAATGACACCTATTTGGTGGCTGCTATAGCTAGGATTAAATTTAGTATATGGAAAGAGGATGAAAAACAAATGGGGCAAAAGGTAAATTACTCTCAGAAATAACAATCTGAATTTCAAATATGTGGATCAATGTATTGTATGTTCCTTAGTACAGAAGCCATATTTCACATTTAGCAGTTTCCTCCTTAGTACCTTGGACAGATATGTATTAAGTGAAGGGTATCTTATTTGAGCCCCCTATGTACTGTCATCCTTCAAATATTCCATTTGTCCTTAAATTAATTTTTAAGTAAATTGAAGATTTTACTAATCATCTTCTGTCTGTAAAATACTATCTGTTCTTAAGGAACATGTAATCTAATAAAGTCTCATTCTGTGTCTAAGTATCTCTTCTTAAGAAATTTGCCAAACGTAATAGTTGGAAACTGCAGGGTGGGGGTGGGATTGGCAGTTAAGGGAAACTGCCAGGGGATGGAGGGGCACACCTCATCAACAAGGGTACCTGCATAATGAACATTTGTATACCTAACCCTGAATTGTACCCCATATCTTTAAAATTAAAAAAAGAAAAAAAAGGAAATAGAACCAACATTCAGTACACATTAATTTAGAGAATATTTATTGAATGCCTACTGTAGAAAGTTAAATACCACATGTTCTCACTGATATGTGGAAGCTAAAAAACAAATTGGTCTCATAGAAGTAAAAACTGGAACAGAAGGTACTAGTCTAGGAAACGTAAGAGTAAGAGGGGAAAATAGAGAAATTTGTTAAAGGAAGCAAAACTGCAACTAGATAGGAAGAATATGTTCTAGTGTTCTATAGTACTACAACATAGCTATAATTAACAATAATATGTTATATAGTTTCAAATAAGTAGAAGGAAGATATTGGGTGCGTCTAATACAAAGAAATGGTGTTTGACATAATGGATATGCTAATTACCCTGATCTAATTATTATGCATTATATGTATGGTAACATCACTGTGTACCCCATAAATATGTACAATTATTATGATTATTATATGTTAATTACAAAAAAAAGTTGATATAAAAAAAGAAATTTGCCAAACATTATTAATTATATTGCTTTTATATAGTCTATCAACTTTGCCTTTTGGGGCTTAAATCGACTTGGTCATGATATCTATTATTCACACTGCATAATTTATTTTGTTAGTATATTTATATTTTGGCATATTTGTTCATAATGGAGATTAGATTATAATTTCTTTCTTGTGCAATTGCCTTCACATTTTTGTATCCAAATTGCAGTATTTTCATGAAAAGAGTTCAGGAGTATCCTTTTTCAGTTCCCTGAGAGGATTTTTGGAAAACTGAAATTATTCCTTGAATTTTGTAAAAATTTCTGATAAAACTGTCTAATATGGAGTTTCCTTTGTGTGTAGTTTTTGTTTTTACTTCTGATTCAGTTTTTATTTAGTACTTCTTGGTAAGTAGTATTACTGATTTGATTTCATCTAAATTTTAAAATTTATTGTCGTGTCTGAATCATTTACAGTAATATCTTCTTTATTGTTTCTGATATTAGCAATTTGAGCCTTCCCTCATATTATTTTTCTTTTCAAAGAATGCAACATTAATCCTGTTGTATGTAGACCTTCTATTTCATTAATTTGTTTTCATCTTATGTCTTTTTCTTGCACTTTTGTTGAGTTTATTTTACCATTTCCCAAGTTCTCGAGTTAGCAGGTCATAAAAATTATCTTTCTTCTTCTCCAACAGAGATATTTAAAGTATTTATTTCTCTTCAAATCATTGCATTAACTTCATTGTATGATTTTTTGTGCAGTTCTTTTGTTATTTTTTACTCTAGAATATTTTTAAGCTTCTCTTGTGATTTTTTTCCTTCAGCCCATGAGTTATTTTAAAACATATGCCTTATTTTCAAATATCAGAAGGGTTTCTTGTTATATTTTTACATTTAATCTCTACATTGTGATCTGAGAACATGCCATACGTGATTGCAGTTTTTTGAAGTTTGCTGACATTTGTGTCGTGGTACAGTATAAAAGCAGTTTTTGAATGTGCTCCATGGTGCACTTGACAAGAATATGACAATTGTTGCAGTATTCTAGATCAGTTAATTAAGATTGCTAGATCTGTTCACATTATCTATATTTTTAGTGATATTTTTTGCCAGATAATTCAGTTACAATGAAAAATACGTTAAAATTGCCATTACATTTCTAAAGTTGTTTTTCACTTTGTAGTTCTGTTAGTTTTTTGTTTCCTACATTTTGAGACCTTTATTAGTGACTGCAAACATAAGATGAGTATGTTTTCTAACGAACTCTTGATGATCTTTTATTTCTTATAAAGCTTTTTGACCCAAGGTGTATTTTGTGTCATACTTATGTACCTTATGTCATAGTTAGTGAGTCATCTTTTCATCATATTAATGTAAGTTCCAGTGTGGGCACAAACTTAACAAAAAGTTTTGTATGTGCAGCACCTATATAGGCACTCAGTTACTCAATAGCTAGGTAGACATGAGGTGACAATTAGATTCAAATTGGTTCAAATCAAGTGTAAAAGGAAGTTTAACATACTTCCTCAGTTTGTGTATTATACTGTCATTGACCTGTTCAGAAGCCCTTGATTGACTGGTAGGTTGGTTGGCTAATTTATCTCTAGTAGCCATTCTCCCTCCAAGCTATAGGCACTGGCCTAATTTGCCTGAAATATGCCATAGAATTGTGAGTATTCTTGTAAGAGATGTAGTGTTTTTGGTTCATGCATTTTTAAAATTTATTTATTTATTTTATGGATGTGGGGTACAATTCAGGATTAGGGATACAAATAGTCATTGTATAGGTAAAGTTTGGGTCTGACTTTGGTTCCTACTTCACCTGATTTGATTAAGTGTGTGCCCCTCCCTTCCCTGGCAGTGTCCTGCTACTGCCAATCCCTTTCTTATAGTATTATAATATTTGTTCAGGGTCCACTTATGAGTGAGAATGTGTGGGACTCAGTTCTTTATTTCTGTGTTAGATCACTGAGGAAGATTCTCTAAATTCATCCAAGTTGCTATGAAGTTCATAATATGGTCCTTCTTTATGGCTGTGTAATATACCATCATGTATATATACCACTTTTTAAAATCCATTCTATTTTCAATAGGCAGCATGGTTGGTTCTATGTTTTTGCTATTGCAAATAGTGCTGCAATAAACTGGTGCATGCATTTTTATTTGCATATATGGCATAGTGCTAGATAATTCTAATCTTACAAGCTATTCCTTGCTTTTTAAACACTCAATGCCAAGTTTCTAATATCTACTTCTGTTGCTACATTTTTAGTGATGTTCAAAGATATAACTGCTTCATAGTAATTGTAGTATACTTGCATATACTTTTATTTATTCCATAGACTATAGTTATGGATTTGTTATTCATATCCTTGGAAAGGATATGTTCAGCTTATATGTATCCAGTAAGAATGAATATTATAAGTACTTGATGAATTTATGCTGTGCTTATTTTTTTGATTTCTGAAATTATCTTGTACTTCAAGTTCACAGATTTCTTGTGGACTTGTTCTCTATCATGAGACTAATTCATTTTTATCTTTTGACATTATTCCCTACAGGTTGGAATACTGTGGTTTGACTTCTCTCTGTTGTCAAGATCTCTCCTCAGTTCTTAGAAGCAACCAACAACTGATAAAAATGAGCCTAACACAGAATACCTTTGGATGTGAAGGCATTATGGAGTTATGTAAAGTCTTGGGGTCTCCAAAGTGTAAACTACAAGTTCTAGGGTAAGTCTTCATTGACTTCTCAGGGAGAAAGTTTTCTGTAATGAGGGATTTGGTGGGTCACTTATTTATTGCAAGCCTCAGACTCATCCTGGTTGTGCATACTTGGTTATTTTCCAGGCACTTCTTTTTCCCTCCTAGAATACTGAATTTTTGGAAATATAATACAGCATAGTAATTAAGAGTTGAGCACTCTGGAACCAGACTAGCTGAGTTTGAATTCTGGCCCTACTACTTACTAAATTTTTAAGTTTAGGCTAGTCCCCCAATCTCTCTTTGTTTTGGTGTCCATATCTGCAAAATGGGTAAAATAGTAAAACCTACCCATAGGTGAAGATCTGAGTCAACATAGGCCACGTACTTAAAACAGTACCTAGCCATAACAACAAACATTGAATATGTTAGCCATTTCATCATTATCATTAGTAGAAGTATTTTGCTTAGATAGCAAAAGGCTCTTCGAGGATCCTTTTTCACTTTAATCTCTTTCTCTTTTATATTCCATTTTTCTTCAATTGCTGTATCTCCTTTACTGTCACTGTCAGTTCCATCCCCCACTACCCACCCATGTCACAATATTCTCTTTCTACTTTAACAGAATGGCTTGTGTTTTCTTCAGGAAATAAATCCATTACATAGAAAGTGGAGGGCTGTAGAAAAATTGAGTGCAAGAACACTGATGTTCTTTTGTTTTCTCAGATTGTGCAAAGAGGCATTTGATGAGAAATCCCAGGAACTGCTGGAAGTTGTTGGAGTTAGCAATCCACACTTAATCATTAAGCCAGATTGTAATGATCATAATGAAGATGTGTCCTGGTGGCGGTGTTTCTGATTTGAGGAACTTGATATTACATAAGTAAATGAATGGATGAATAATTAAAAGTTAAAAATTAAATTTAAAAAAACCTCAGAGTGATGAATACTTGGGGTCATAGCTTTAAAATATCTATGTCCAGAGATATTGCACCTGGCATTTGTTCGATATAGGTTAGTTCCCTCTCTGTAAAATGTCTGTTCTTCTTCACATAGAGGTTGAGAGGCTAAAATAAAATGAAAAAAAAAAAGCATAAAACTCTCTGAAGAGTGTAGCAAGATGTTTTCAATTGGATACAGAGCTTAAGAACTCAGGTAAGAGAAGCCTGGATATAAGACTGGAGGATGGAGCCATGGAGGATAAGTTAAAGTGCCTTGTTTTTTTTCCCATTCCCACTGCCATGGCTTAGTTCACACCCTCGCCATCTCTGGCAGCCTTTATTGGAATGTGTTTTCATGTGTATCTTTGGGACCATGAGTGTCAAGAGCACTTGGGTGTCTATTTTAAAATGCCAGATTTCTGAGCCCCCACCAGATTTACTGAATCAGAGTATCTAAGTAAGGGTCCTTAAACATTTTTGATAATTTTCTAGGTAAATTCTTAAGTACATTATAGCTGAGAAATGCTAGTTTAAATAGAAATGAGAATCCACTTCTACGGGAACACTTCTATTGTCAAAGAAGAAAAGCCTTAAGTTCCTTTAAGGGGATATAAGGCTATTTGGGTTAGAGCTAGAAACAGGTTCTTCCATTTGGCAAAACATGGGTAATACAATTTTATGTGAGAAACTGTTATGGTTATTTATTGCTGTGTAGTAAACCACCCCAAAACTTAGTTGGCTTAAAACAATAACCATATTATTAAATCTCATGACATGGTGGATTAGAATTCAGAAAGAGCTCAGCTGAGCATTTCTTATACTCCACATGGTATCACTTGGGGTCCTTTGATGGTATTCAGTTGGCAGCTAGGAGACCCCAGGATAACTTTTGCTCACATATTTGGTGCCTTGGCAAGGACTGGATTAAGCCAAGCTCTTACCCTGTCTAGTCTTAGGGCCTCTCCACATGGTCCCTCCAGAGTTGGAATTCAGGGATTGGAAGGGCTAAGTGGAAGTTGCCAGTTCCTTTAACAGCTAGCCCAGAACTGGTATAGAGTCACTTTCTTCATTCTTCATTGGCAAAGACACTCTAGGCCAGCCCAGATTCAAGGGCAGTGAGTTTTCAATAGGAGTAGTGCCCAAGAATCTGTGGCCTTCTTTACTCTACCACAACCTTAACTTTTTTCTTGCTGTCTATGGGAGATAAGAAAGCCTCTTACTGGTTGTATGGGAAAAACAAACACTTTTTCTTCTCTTACACAGTCAATATCCACATACTTCTGGTCACCACACTGTGTGGGTTATTATCACACCAAGCAATTTCCCAGCACTAATATCATTCAATTCTGATACTACCTAGAGATAACATCAGGTCCCATAGGTAAAGAGCTGAGTCCCACAGGACTGTCCCTCACATCATGTACCAATTGCAAGTCCTGGGTTGTGACTTGTACTTCTTACCAACTAGTTGGGATTCCCACCCCAGGAAAACACATATTCCCACTTATTATAAAATATATTACCACAGTTACAAATGAACAGCCATATGAAAGAGATGTCTATGATGAGATTCATAAGAGCTCTGTCCCGGTGGATCTCAGGTGTACCATGCTCTCAGCAACCAAGAAGTTCTCTGAACTCTATCTTTCTGAGTTTTCTTGGAGGTTGCATTAGGTAGGTATGATTGGTTAAATCATTGGCCATTGAAGATCAACTCAACCTTCAGCCCACTTGCCTCCCTGGAGGTGGGTGAGAGGGGATGCTTGAAAGTTCCAAATTTTTAATCACAGTATTGGTTCCCCTGGCAACCAGCTCCCCATTCTGAGGCTATCCTGGAGCCTCCAGCCTTCAGTAATCTCATTAATACTTATCACTTTAGAGATTCTAAAGGCTTTAGAAGCTGTGTGCCATAAAAGTAGACACAATATCATACAACTATAATAGACCCTGGGTCAATGCGGCAGGGCTGGAAGAGTAGACCATAGATGGCAGTCATAGGGGGCAAACGGTAATCTTTTGAAAATTTACAGGTAGTGTTACTAGTACTGATAGCTACACAGAACAGTGATACTGCTGACATTTAACATAGGTGATACAAAGAAATGGGTCATTACTGAGGTTGATTCCTAGAGAGGACAGTTAAAGAAAGTTAACCTGGGCTGTCCACAAATACAGGAAAGAAAGTATGCAGCAGAGCAATGGCACCCCTTTCATATGGCAGCCTTGGATGCAGTGTCCATCTCATAATGCACAGACATCAGGATTTCCAAGCTTCCCAAGGAAAGCTCCAACAAGAGTAAACACTTCCCATCAAGGTGATTTCTACCAGACTGTCAGATAAAGGAAAATTCTTATATTTCTGAAACCATTTCAGAGCATTACAGAGGAAGGCAACCTTTTCAATTCATTTTATACAGGTGCAAAAACTTTGATAATAGAAGCTAACAAAGATGACATTACCTAGAAACGTACAGATGAATGTAATGTATGATAAAATATTCAAAGACCCAATATAAATATTTTTGAAAATTATTTCCAACACTTAATTAACATATACATGAACAATGTGATTTATAACAGAAGTGTGAGACGTCTAATATGAGAGAAATATTCTTAATTTATCACATCAGTTGGATGATGCATAAAGATCAAACAATCACTCCAACTATGTCAAGAAGGTATATAATAAAATTCAGTCTTTTTTGTCAGGTAGTTCCATAATATGATGAGGAAAGTTTTTCTTGAACTAACAGCAATATGTTAGAAACATTAGCATTTAAATTTTGAAAACATGCCTGGTATCACTGCTGTTCATTAGCCAGAATTAGAATGAGATAAGTGCAGGGTCAAATACTGTCTTTATTTAAAACTTTGACATTTTGGTTATCATAGATATTTTTGCATTAACTTTTATTTTAAACATATTTCATTAGACAATTACTTATCTTGATTACTGAATTTTGGCATCTTTTTAAAGTTTTTGCATCCGGCATGTCACTCTTCATTACTAAACCCAGCTCTAGGGAAGGAAAAGCTTGTGGTTTTAGATAGAGTGGCGAAAGGGTCAAATAGAATAGTTCGAGATTCAAATAGGGTCCACCAAGACAAACTTTGTCAATTTTTTATATTTTTTTATTTTGTGAAATTATTTGTTATCTTTAAATTTGTTCTGTTAGAATCTAACTTAAGTTAGTTTCTTAGCCGGGCTCGGTGGCTCAGCCTGTAATCCCGTGCCTTTGGGAGGTTGAGGTGAGTGGATTGTCTGAGCCCGCGGGTTCGAGACGCGCCTGGGCAAGCGAGACCTCATCTCTACAATAAATCAAAAAAAATTAGCCGGGCGTGGTAGCGCGCGCCTGTAGTTCCAGCTACTTGGAAGGCTGAGGCGGAAGGATCACTGGAGCCCAGCAGGTCGAGGCTACGGTGGCCGGGAGCGGCCACTGCACTCCAGTCTGGGCGACATAGTGAGACTCCAACTCAAAAAAAAAAAA
Organism: Tarsius wallacei; assembly: GCA_963574415.1. NCBI lineage: Eukaryota > Metazoa > Chordata > Mammalia > Primates > Tarsiidae > Tarsius > Tarsius wallacei. The sequence continues at coordinate 9,590 of CAUYQG010152062.1, read as the reverse complement.
AAAAGTTAGTTTCTTACCTTGTGATTTCCAGTCCTCTCTTTTATTCTAAGTGTTGAGGCTATAATTTCCTTCTGTTTACATCTTAGCTGAATTCCTATGCTTGAATATGGAGTATTCTCATTAGTATTCATGTCCAGAAATTGTCTGATTTACACTGGAATTTTTCTGTGACCAAAATGTCACATAGGAGTGTTTTTTGAAGGTCCAAACTTAGGGATTTTTTTTTTCCTTTGTATAGGCTTTGGGCTAATGATCAGCCTCACAAACTTAGGGATTTTTAAAATTACAGGATTTTTTTACGGTTAGGAATTTTTAACCTTATTAATTTGTGATAAGATAAAGTGTATTGTATGAAAATATTTTTTGAAATTATCTAAAATAGACTCCCTACAAGGCTTATATAATCAATTATCTATGTGTGCTCAAATACATATTTTCCCATAATATGATACATCAAGCTTTTAAATTATGCAGTTCAAATCTTGTACTAATTTTTCTCCTTAATATATCATTTATTGAGAACATTTTATTTAAATCTTCTAGTATTATGGAGATATTTTCTGTTCTTTTCCTGTAGTTCTTTAGATTTTTACTTCATTTTGAATCTACAGCAGTGGGTAAGTGTGGGGAAACCTGTCTCAGACAGCTCTGAACTCTTGTGCTTTCACCTTAGCAACCAAAGAAAAAAAGAGATCTTTTATTCCTCTGCTTTGGTTTAAAAATGTCTTCCAGATAGTCCTAACTGGTCTGGTGTGAAGCCAATGATGCAGTTAAAATATACTTCTCAAGGATTTTAAAACTGGGTTCTTATAAAAATACTGAATGAACACTTGTCAAAGATTTATTATTTCACTAATAAAGGAGCCAGATGCTAGTTGAAAAAGCATTTGTGGAAAAAGCATTTATGTATCCCTCGGAAAATGCATTTAAACATTCTGAATAACATTTCTAGGTAGATAGAAAACTGGTTCATGTTCTACAAGGCAATAAATGATGACTTTGGGTTTATCTTTTCAAACATAATTTATACTACTAGCTGACAGTAATTATTTGCATTGCTATGAGGTTTCTACAGATTAATCTCTACCCTTACCAAGTTTTAAGTCTCCTTATCAATAGAAAATTAAGAGTCAAACAAAGATACACATCCCTAGAAAAATTAGCTAATACCCAGGCGGCTAGACAATGCCTAGTACAACAAAACAACACCCAGTAATTTATTTTACCTAATTTTATATTTTTTTCTTAATAATGCTCTCTTCTTAGAAGAGTGGATCTTAACTAGGGTTTGAGATTTGGTCACTAAAACCCTATTTTGGTGACCCAGGGAGTTATTTTGGTTGTTACAATGAGGATCACTACTAGCATCAAGTAGGTGGAGACCAAAGGTGAGACTCAACATCTAGTATAGTGCCTACCATATAGTGGACACTCAATAAATATTTGTTGAATGAATTGAAGAGTAAATGGATGATGTTAGAGCTGGACCAAATTCTCCTCCTTCAAAGGCTGCATAATTTGGTTGGTCTTTACAAACTGTCACTCTCCCCCACACTTCTAAATTCCTTGAATGCTTCTAGTTTTTCAGCCTGTAACCTTTGCATAACCGATCCTGTCTGTCCACTCAGCTCCTCTTCCCACTCCTCACAGATCTGGCTGTGGACAATCCCTTACAGTTTAAATACCATCTCCTGGAAGAGATTGAGCACTCAATCTTAAATACCACCATCAGTCCTCCCCTTTCCTCAGAAAGCATCATGTTTCTTTTTTTCACCCACTATCACAGATATTATATTATTATTTGTTTTATATTTAATTTCCTATTTATCTCCCTAATCACAGTGCAAGTTCTATGAGGATGGAGACCATGTCTCTTTCATTCACGATTATATTTCCAGCCCCAGTAGAGGGTCTTCTTGTGCATTGGGCTCTCATTCAATGAATGAACGAATGTGTGAATGAAAGCAAAAATAGCTTACTCTTCCGGGGGAAAATCTGTATTTCTTTCCAACCTCCTAGCACCCTGAAATAGGTGATCTTGTTATCATTGAAAATCCGCAGACTCCTGCAACCTGGGATCGCACTGCGAAACACCCAGCTCTCCGGAGAGACTTCTGAAGACAGCAATCGGGCGGAGTCCCGGAATGCTGTCCCAGGGCGCCCCATGTTTCTAGGCTTTTGAGATATATTACTTTAATCAGATGTAACAGATCGGCCCTCAGGTCCTTGGACAAGACCCAGAAGGGGGGCCAGGGTCAGGAGATTCGTGCGGGAGCACTTCAGTTGGGGCGTGCAAGGAACTGGAGGAGGAGCCTCTGGCAGCCAAAGTGTGATAATCGCTCGCAGTCAGACTTATAGAGACAAAAAGTAGAATGGTGGTTGCCAGAGGTTGGAGGCAGGGAGGAAATAGGGAGTTGTTTAATGGGTATAGAACTTCAGTTTTGCAAGATAAAGAGTTCTGAAGATTGGCTGTACAACAATGTCAATGTACTTTACTGGACTATACACCTAAAAATAGCTAAGATTGTAAATTTTATGTGTATTTTTACCACAATTTAAAAAATTAGATTAAATAAAATTATTTTTAAAAAATTCAGGGGTGTCCAAGATGTAGACTAACTGGGAAGCTCCCTCCTCTCTGTCAAGAAACTTGAGACATAGTATAGAGCCATGAGATCATTTCATGTGTCTGGACCACTGGGCCAGCACTCAATCCCTGAAGAAACTGGAAACAGAGTCAGGGTCCCAGGCCACAGGCACTTGGTGCTGCTTCAGGGAAATTCCCCTGACTTTACTAGTAGGAAGAAGTCTCATTCAGTTGTCTTAGGGATTTCTACCCTGAGGAGATAGGAACCTGCAAGACAATTCTTTTCATTCTCCAACTCTTCCATGTTAGGACATAGCCCCATGCTTTGTTTCTTGTTTTTTTTGAAGGAGGAGGGTGTTCCTCTTTCTGTTTGATGATAGATACATTTCTTTTCTTCACTTTGGAGCTTCTCTGCCCCCACCCCCAAATCCCCATCTAGGGTTCCCTGTCCCACTTGGAGGATATGAGGCCAATAAAGTCAGTGAGAGACTCCATAGGGAACACCTCCTCTTTGCCTAGTCCTTGTTCCTTTGGTGTACTCTTCCTTGTTCACCAGTATTCACACCTTCATTCATCATTTGGATCTATTACAGTTTGCTGCCAGTTGTAAAAGGAATTTTAAAGTAGGCATTCTTTCTCATTCTTTGTCATAGTCACATAGGGGACTGTGTACAAATACAGATACTATTCATCTGTTTAATGTCTTTTTGCAATTTTAGTTATTATAAATATAATTATTACTTAAGAATTTTTCAAGATGAGTAGTCCAGACCATAAGGATTAAAACTACAAGGCCATATATGTTATAACCTCTTAATTGCAGTTGACCTAGTTAACTCAGACAAGAGTTTAGGGAGCCAGAGGATTCCATTTGTCGCTGGCATCTTAAGTAAGGGCAGTCTTATTAAGACTGAACAATTGACCTGTGGTCTACACTAGTCCTGGTACTTAATGTTTGAATTTAACAGTAGGACACATGGTCAATGTCAGATAATTGAGAACTGTTATTGGAAAATGATATACTAGCTCTTCTTGATTACTGCAATGGCCTCCTGGCCAACTACAAATCTGGGGAGTCCCATGCTCTCCTCAGGTTTAATAATTCACTAGAACCATTCACAGAACTCAAGAAAGTGTTATACTTATGATTACAGTTTATTATAAATGCTACAAATGAACAGTCAGATGAAGAAGGTTTGTAGGACAAGGAGGGAGGAAAGATTGTACAGTTTCCATGCTCTCTCTGGGCATACCACCCTCCCAGAACATCCCTGTACTAACCAACCTGAAAATCTCCTGAACCCTATTGCTTAGGGTTCTTGTGTGGTTTCATTATATAGGCCTGACTGACTAAATTATTGGCTATTTGTGATTAAACTCAATCTAGTGCCTCTCTCTGGAAGTCAGGGTGGGACGCAGAGCTAAAAAAGTTCTAACCCACTAATCACAAAGTTGGTTTCTCTGGTGACTAGCCCCCATTCTAAAGCTATCTAGGGCCCCACCATGATGCACCTCCTTAGCATAAACTCAGATATAGTCAAAGGGGCTTTTATGGGCAATAAAAGACAGTCCTATCACTCAAGAATCTCCAAGTGTTTTTGAAGCTATCATGTCCCCCTCCTCTCTCCCTCCCTTAGCAGTGTCCAGTGTCTGCTGATTCCAATCTTGTGCTCCTATGACCAGTGATCAGAGTCCACTTATGAATGAGAACAAGCAATATTCAATTCTTTGTTTCTGTGATAGTTCGCTTAGTATGATGGTCTGAACTCTCTTTAAAGTCATGTACTGTTGGGTTTCCCTTGTTATAGAACCCATTTATTCATTCCTTTACCCTCATCCCCTATTCCTTCTTATCACCATTTATACACAAATGTTTCTACCTTTGGAAGGAACATTTGTTTTAACCACCATGCTGATCTCAATTGCATACTGCAATGCTTATCTAGCAAGTACCTCCCCATCAGTCCACTCCCACTCATATAGAGCACGGTTTCATATTTAAAGAAGTAGTGGGCTATTTTTGCTATCTAACACCATAACCATAACTGTACTGTTAATCTCAGTTTTGCCAGATGGGGTGAAGGTACAACCTGGTCCATCAAACCCTTAAGGTTTGACCTAAGGTTTAAAATATGCCTACAGTTTCTTGATTACGCATCACCCCTGCTTCCAGCACTTGTAGGTATAGCCCTGGTCCTGTAACTATCAAGTGGGAAAAACAGAGTTGAGGTGATGTGGGAAAGAAAGTATAGTCATCAGTCATCTTTGTGGAGAAAATTGCATAGTCATACCAGCATCTTCTCCTACCCCCTTCCTTGCTATCTATCAGAAAAACTGGAATCTATCTAGTGTGGACATTACCTCAACTCCCCTTGTGTTGAGTGTAAGCAAACACTCATGAGGGCAATGTAAGTCAGCCCCTTCATGTCTTTATATCCTCTTGTTTTAGACAACCAACGTTTCAGTTGCCTGTTCAATTCTCTATCAAACTATTAGTCTAAGAAGCATATTTATCTGCTCGTGGTTGAAATTATAGGCTGTAAAAAAGAATTCTTGGTCTGAAGAAATGTAACTTGGTGATTCAAATTGGTACAATATCTTCTGTTCTGATTTTTTTTACAGCAGTCTGAGCATTTGCATCTATCATAGGGTAAACAAAGCCCAGTCCAGACAATGTCTATTCCTGTCATGACCTATTGGTAGCCAGCATCAGCCCCACTTACCAGCTATGTTCAGAGCCTTCTCCCAGAGAATCTGACACATAAACATCTGCAGCCTCTCTTTTATTGTCAGACAGTTAGTGGCATTTGTGCCTCAGAGGTGCAAGAAGAATATATCTAGATTCAACCCATCTCTATACTGCAGCAGCTTCCTGATGTCCACTCATTCACTGGATATCCACTAGACTATTCCAGTCACCTTCTGAACCTACAGGTGGATTCTTCTGTTTGGTATCAACATGTTCTACTTTAATACACCCCACCCCCCAAATTTTCATAGTGATTTTCATATGGGGATCCCTTTAATGGGCCAATTTTTCATTGTGTCTCTGGCTGACCATATGGCAGTAACAGCTCAAACAGGATATTTTATCATTGTTCAATTATTCTACCACTGCATGTAACTTAGCCCATCGAACTGGTTTTTACCTTCTTCAAACACAGAGGTGGCCTTCCAAATAAGATGCCGCCCATTCACCTTGAAACTGCTATCCATAAACCAATTCTGTGCTAGTCATTTGAGAACTGTTCACAGGGCACACTATCCATAGAATAGAGTCTAGTGGCTCCTCACAATATTTCATAGTCAGTCCTAGGGGAAAACAGTTACTTGCTCATTAATCCTCCCAGTAACTCTCTGCATTTCCCCAGTAGTGTATTGCTGTTTTGACATAACAAAAATTATATATTTGGTGTTTGCCCCAGTTGCCGACACAACTCCTAAAACTTTTGGAATTTCCAAGGTGATATATGTGTCCTTTGTTCTAATGAAGTGGCCCTTGTTGAGCTCCTGTATAGCTTTGGGATAGAAGCTTGTCAGTAGAAAGCCCAAGCAATCATTAAAAGCTTAGAACTTTCAGTCCCATTCCCCATTTTCCACGGAAGGGAAAGGGGCTAAAGATTGATTTAATCAGTTGTGCCTATGTCATGAAGCCTCCATAAAAATCCCTAAGGGATGGGACTTGGAGAGCTTCTGGATTGGTAAACACCTTCACTTGCCAGGAGGATGGCACACCTCAACTCCATACAACAGAAGCTCCTACAAGCTGTACCCTTCCAAACCTCGACCTATGTATGTCTTCATCTGGTGTTCATCTGTACTTGTTATCATATCCTTTTATTATAAACTGGAAACATAGTGTTTTCCAGATTTCTGTGAGCCATCATAGTAAATTATCAAACCTGATGAGGGTGTTGTAGGAATCCCCAATTTGTAGCCAAACTGGACAAGAAGTGTAGGTAATCTAGAAACCCACTTCTTGGAATTGATGTCTGAAGTGGGTGGCAACCTTGTAGAAATAAGTCCTTAACCTATGAGGTCTGCAATAATATTAGGTAGTTAGTGTCATAATTGAATTGTAAGAAGCCAGTTGGTACCCAGAGAGTTGGAGAATTGATGGGTGTGGGGAAAACCCTGTATTAAAATTTTTTTTCAACTATGCTAAAATATACTGAAGTTCACCATCTTAACTATTTTTAAGTATCCAGTTTATACTTTAAAATATCTCTAGATTACTATGTTTATCAGCCTCATGGGCAACTGCTCCCCTCCTCAGTGGTTAGGACATGACTATGTAAATAATTGGTGTAAGGTATTGTTTAGGAAATAATGGCAAGAAAAAATAAGTTTGTACATATTCAGTACACATGAACTTTTTCTGGTGGCTCGAGTCTGCACATGCAATTTTTTAAAGAATATTTTTGATCCTCAGGTGGATGAATGCATGAATGTGGAACCCATAGATACAGAGGGCCAACTGTGCTACTTTTAAATTCATTCATCTGTCAATGAACACTTCTTTATCTTTGTTTTTTTGAAGGAGGAGGGTGTTCCTCTTTCTGTTTGATGATAGATAGGGCCATGAGGTAAAATCTATAAAAGAGACTTGAGATCTGCAAAGCTGCAACTATGGTTAGAAATTAACAAATCTGTTGTTTCTAAGTTTGCTTCCCTCCATTCATAATTGTTTACACAGCTACTTCAATAGAGAGCAATTTATTATCTTCATGTCCTAACCGCTGAGGAGGGGAGCAACTGCCCATGAGGCTGATAAACATATTTTCCCTTAAACCATGAGCCTACAGTTGCACGGTTCTCCTTCGTGGCATCCTGAAGTCTGATTCTTGGAAGAGCAGAAACAGCTGTAATCTCCAGGGACCTCACCTCCTATATACTTCCCTCCTAAAACCACCTCTATAATAGCTTACTACCCAGGGATCAGTAGCCAATGGTAGCTTTATAGATTGCATCTATTATAAAACCTAAAAATGGTGTGTGAGATGTTTTTCAGACTTTGTATTCTTATGAACTTGAACGCCTCTACCCCCCAGACCTGGTACAGATATTGAGGAGCTGATTCCACTCACCCTGTAATCTTCCAGAAAATGACTCTGCCATAAAGACGGTTTTGACACCCCCATGACTTCATCCCCAACCAATCAGCAGTGCCCATTCCTTAGCCTCCTGCCCCTTATATTATTTCTTAAAAAACCCGAGGCTAAGGCTCTCGGAGAGGTGGATTTGAGAAATAATTCCTGTTCTCAATCAGCTGCTTTGCAACATTAAACGCTTTCTCTGTTGCAACGACCGCTGTCAGCATATTAGTATTTCTGGGCAGCCAACATAAGAACCCCGTCAGTCTACAACACTATTCAGGGGAAACATTCCCCAATCAGATACCATATCCATCCCCATAACACATTCAGGTAAAAGAGACAATATTACTTCACAAAAAGCCTGTGTAAACTTTCCAATTTTTACCAAACGTTTATTTTAATCCTATCAACTCTTCTTGCATTTCTGTATTCTTTCAATTTAATTGTAGCCATGTTAGGTCTTTACCAGATCATTTTAGTTTTACAATATTAGGTAGGGGAACTGTTCCCTAGTTAGACATAATATCTAGTCCCATAAAACATTAAGATAAAGGAGACACAACCTCTTCACAGAGTCTTTTTAAACATTCAAATTTTTTCCAATCTTTCACCTTAACCCTTATATTCTATATTCTCTCAATTGACGTGTAGCTGTTAGGGCTTCGCCCAAAGGTTTTGGTACCACAGCGCACATAGCTCCATTTCTAAGAGCCTCAGAAACTTCTCTTCTCCATCCCCTGATCATTTTACTCCTGTGGATAAGATTCTGAGTCTCTGGAGAGAGGGAAGGCCAAGGGACTCTGCCCTTTTTGTCATTCTTTAGTCTTGATTATTCTGCTAACTATCCCTCAGTGATTTATCTCATTGCAATCTCCACCTTAGCGCTTAAAATTCCTCCAAACAGGGGTAAATAGATGAGACATGTTTGGGTCCCTTGAATGGAGGTAGGGGACCAAGGAAGGGGTCCATTGGTTCATCCAGCCTTAAGTAGTGCAATATTAAGACGTTTGTTTCAACCCCTCAATGTTCATTTTATTCATCCAATTTCTTAATAACCATCTAAAAACTTCCATCTTGCTGGAATGGGTCCCTTGACTGTCCCCTCTGCCTTTTCCATTTTATTGTTAATTAACTTAATGTGTTTTATTAGTATCTGTTAAGCCCCTGAGAGGAAGAGGAGACAGCAATGTACCACGACCAGTAAGGAGCATATTCAATGGGTGACTATCCTGATCATCATGTAGCCAGTCCTTGTGGAAGCTGCTTCATGTGGAGTGTACACTGGTATTGTCACAGCCCAGGACATGCTGTTTAACCATTACATGGAGAGTATGTTTTAATCTTAGATAAAATGATTAGAAGAAAAACAATGTGCTAAGAAAAATTAGAACAACAACAAAAAAACTAGAACCAAACAGTACAAACTACAAATCCAAAGAATGTGGAAAGAAGAAAATAAAGACAATAGCAGCAAATACAATCAAAATGAAGGGTCAGCAAAGCTAAAAACTGATTATTTTTCAAGACCAGTAGTAAAAGAAACAAAAACAAAGTCCTAGCAAGACTGGTCATAGCCGGGCTCGGTGGCTCAATCTGTAATCCCACGCCTTGGGAGGCTGAGGTGAGTGGAATGCCTGAGCCCGCGGGTTCAAGACCCGCCTGGGCAACTTGGTGAGACCTCATCTCTACAACAAATAAAAAAATTAGCTGGGCGTGGTAGCGCGTGCCTATAGTTCCAGCTACTTGGAAGGCTGAGGCGGAAGGATCGCCGGAGCCCAGCAGGTCGTGGGTGGGGTGGCCGGTCGCGGCAACTGCACTCCAGTCTGGGCGACAGAGTGAGACTCTTACTAAAAAAAAAAAAAAAAAAAAAAGACTGGTCATAAAAAGAGGGAAAACAAATCAAGGCA
>CAUYQG010152057.1:0-13511 GCA_963574415.1 Tarsius wallacei | reverse complement strand
AAAGAAAAGAAAAAAAAAAAAAAACCATTTTCATTACCAGACAGATCATTTTTTAGAAAAACCCCAAGAAACAACAAGCAGGCAACTAGAACTGTTATGTTAATTTAGTAAGGTCACAGAATAAAGGTGAATAAACAAAGCCACATTGTCTGTCTATCTGTCTTTCATTTCGTTTCATTTTATAAATAGAGATGGGAGTCTCTCTATGTTTTCCAGGCTGGTTTTGAACTCCTGGCCTCAAGTGATCCTCCCGCCTTAGCCTCCCAAAGTGCTGGGATTACAGGTGTGAGCCAACATGCCCGGCCTGTATTTCTAAATAATATATCAGTGAGCAATTCAAGTTAAAATTTTTAAAATGCTGTTAATAATAGCATAAAAAATGTGAAATATTTTAGAGGTAAAGCTAACAAAATATATACAGTTTTCTATGTATGGATGAGTTAAAGCAAATCCAAAATGGAGAGATATGCCATGTTAATGGAATGGAAGAAAATATTATAACGATATCAGTTCTCCCCAGATTGATCTATAAGGTCAACACAATATCAGCCAAAACTTAGGGAGGCTTCTTTGCTTGTCTTTAAGGAAATCAGTAAGATGAATTTCACATTCATGGGCCAGATGCAGTGGCACATGCTTGTAGTTCAAGCTGCTCAGGAGGCTGAGATGAGAGGATTGTTTGAGCCCAGGAGTTTGAGACCAGCCTGGGCAGCAGAGCAAGACCTTGCCTCTAAAAAAAAGAAAGAAAAGCCGGGCTTGGTGGCTCAACCTGTAATCCCGCGCCTTGGGAGGCTGGGGTGAGTGGATTGCCTGAGCCCGCGGGTTCGAGACCCGCCTGGGCAACTCGGCGAGACCTCATCTCTACAGTAAATCAAAAAATCAGCCGGGCATGGTAGCACGTGCCTGTAATTCCGGCTACTCGGAAGGCTGAGGCGGCAGGATCGCCGGAGCCCAGTAGGTCGAGGCTGCGGTGGCCAGGAGCGGCAACTGCACTCCAGTCTGGGCAACAGAGTGAGACTCCAACTAAAAAAAAAGAAAAAGAAATGAATAAATACAATGTATATGGAAATGCAAACCTAAAATAGCCAAACAATTTTGAAAAAGAAGTTCTTGGAAGACTTTGAGTCATGCTCTCTGATTTCAAGATTTACTAAAAGCTGCACGTAATCAAGCCAGTGTTGTATGTAAGAGTGGACATATAGGTCCATGGATAAAGAGTTCAGAAATAAACCCTTACACATACAGGCAGCTGATTCCCGTCAGAAGTTCCAAGGTAATTCAGGAGAAAAAACAGTTATTTCAACTAGTGGTATAAGAACTGTTGGCCATCCATCTGTAAAAGAACTTAACCTCAACTTTTACCCCATACCATATACAAAAAAAAAAAATCAACTTTTAAAATGGATTATAGACCTAAATGTAAAACTATAAAACTTCTAGAATAAAAATATAGGAAAATCTTTATGACTTTAGGTCGTCAAAGATTTCCCAAAAAAGGACTCCCAAGTATGAATCATAAACGGAGAAAAATGGTAAATTAGACTATCAAAATTAAATTAAAATATTCTGCTCTTCAAAAGACACTGTTAAAACAATAAAGAGACAGAGTAAAGTCTTTTTTAAAAACACTTATATCCAGAACAAAAACCTGATGACTCAATAAGCAATGCAATTAAGAGGGGCCACCAGTTTGAATATGTAGCTTCACCCAGAAGAGGTAGTAATTGTTATAAGCACATAAAAGATGTTCAAGGCCGGGTGCAGTGGCTCTCGCCTATAATCAGCCCTTTGGGAGGCCGAGGTGAGAGGATTACCTGAGCCCACGGGTTCGAGACCAGTCTGAGCAACTTGGCGAGACCTCATCTCTACAATAAATCAAAAAATTAAGCCGGGCTCGGTGGCTCAGCCTGTAATCCCGCACCTTGGGAGGCTGAGGTGAGTGGATCGCCGGAGCCCGCGGGTTCGAGACCCGCCTGGGCAAGCGAGACCTCATCTCTACAATAAATCAAAAAATTAGCTGGGCGTGGTAGCTCGCGCCTGTCGTTCCAGCTACTCGGAAGGCTGAGGCGGAAGGGTCGCCGGAGCCCAGCAGGTCGAGGCTGTGGTGGCCGGGAGTGGCCACTGCACTCCAGCCTGGGCGACAGAGTGAGACTCCAACTCAAAAAAAATATATATATATATAGCTGGGCATGGTGGCGCGTGCCTGTATTTCCAGCTACTTGGAAGGCTGATACTGAGGGATTGCCTGAGCCCAGCAGGTCGAGGCTGTGGTCGCCATGAGCATGCCACTGCACTCCAGCCTGGGTGACAGAGTGAGACTCCTACCCATCATTAGTCATTAGGAAAACGCAGAATTACAATGGAGATACCAGTACATGTTTTTTAGGTTAGCTGAAATTTTAAAAACTGGCATTTCCAAGTATTGGTGCAGATGTCGATGAGCTGTAACTCTGATATGTGGTAGGTGGACATGCCAAACAATACAGCCACTTTTGAAAACAGTAACAAGTTCCCTCTTGGTTGCATAAGTGCAGGCCATATGGGGAGCTCTGAAGAGGCACCCTTGCTCCTCCAAGTCAGGACGTGTCAGCAGAAGCCTAGAGGGAGCCTGGACTCGATGCCCACCTGACAGCAGCAAGGTGCTGAGACCTGCCTCTTGCGGCACAGGGTCTGAGGAGGCCTGCTCCAGCACGTCTGAATAGCATCCAGAGTCTCAGCATAATATTAAATGTCCGGGATTTAACTGAAAACCACTTGTCACACCAAGACCAGTAAACTCCATTTAAATAAGAAAAGACAATAGATGCCAGATCCAGGTGACTCAGATGTTGGAATTATCTCACAAAGATATTAAAGCAAATGTCTTTAAAATGATTTTATTTGCAAGTGAAACATGAAAAACAGAATTCTCAGCAAAGAAGCAGAAGATGTAAAGAGCCAAATGGAAATTTTGAAACTGGAAAGTACAATAGCCAGAATGAAGACGTCTGCTGGAGATGGCAGAGGAAAGAGTTGGTGAACCTGAAGACAGTAGAAGTTACCCAATCTGAGCAACAGAGAAAAAAATAGACTGGAAAAGTAAAATGAGCAGATCATCAGGGACTTGTGTCATCAGAGTCCCAGAAAGACAGAAGAAAGAGGATGTGGTTGAAAGGCATTTAAATAAATGGAAGTCTAGAATTTCCCAGCTTGGTAGTTCTCACAGTCAAGAAGAATTCAAGAAGCTGGGCAAACTCAACAGGAAAACTCCAAAGAAATCCATTCTAAGACACCTAGTTACCAGACCTCTGAAAACTAAAGACAGTCTTGAAAGCAGTGAGAGAGGAGGCCTTACCTGTAGAGACAGGACAGACAATTAGAGTAACAGCAGACTTTTCTTCAGAAACCATGAGATTCAGAAGGAAGTAGCACAACAGTTTTCAAGTGCTGAATGAAAGGAACTGTCAACCCAGAGTCCTGTGCCCGGTGAATAGCAGGCCTTTCAGGGTTGAGAGTTAGCTGTTGTCAGTTCAAACCGCGCATCCTCACATTACACGCATCCATACAAACAGGACAAGGGAGCAAACAGAGCTGCTTTATCCCTTGCTGCTTCTCACTTGTTAAGGAAGGGGAGACATTTTTTGCCCCAGTAACAGTTCTTCCCTCCCCTGAGATGTACCCATTTGCAAGAACTGGATCCCATGGCCACAGTAGATATGTGTCTACTGGTAGAGTGAGCGTCTGGCATTGTCAGTCTCGGCAGTGGGAGATGAACACTTATGTGGAGAGCAGAACACGGCCATCCCCGGTGTTCACAGCCTTAAATTTAGATGACTGTTGTCTCAAAATGAGGCTACACATGGCCACTACAGGATGCAGCCTTGACATTCTTCATACCTTTAGAAGTCATATGTAAACATTTTATACACTTAATATTTTTTCTAACGTTGGCTTTCTATCAAGATAATTTTTGGAAAAGATAGATTGGGGTCCCCAGGAAATGGAATTGCCTGTCCCTGCTGCAAGTCTCTGCAGATAGCCTGGTGTTTGCTGTCTTTGTGTCTGTAGTTAGGGGTGCAGTTAACAAATACTGAGAGATCGCTCCATGTCATACACTTTTCTGGCACTGGTGAACAAGTCATGTCACCTACCTCCAAGAAAAATCTTGAAGGAACCATGGATTGTAAGCCAGTATTACAAGGGTTGGGGTGTCATGAAATGGAAAGAATAATGTGCTGTGGGAATATGGGGGGACCCAAAAAACTCAGTTTTTATTTATTAAAAATTGTGTATTTATTCTTACATGCTTAAACTCCAGTGACCTTCCAAGTGCTCTCTGTTTGATGTAATACACCTATCGAGATGCTTTTTCCACTACTCAAAACAGTTTTTGAACCCATTAATTTTGATGCCAGCCAGGCTCTGTGGCTCAGCCTGTAATCCTAGTGCTTTGGGAGGCTGAGGTGAGTGGATTGCCTGAGCCTGCGGGTTCGAGACCCGCCTGGGCAACTTGGCGAGACCTCATCTCTACAATAAATCAAAATATTAGCCGGGCGTGGTAGCACGCGCCTGTAGTTCCAGCTACTTGGAAGGCTGAGGTGGAAGGATCGCCGGAGCCCAGCAGGTCGAGGCTGCCATGGCCGGGAACGTGCCACTACGCTCCAGTCTGGGCGACGGAGTGAGACTCCAACTCAAAAAAAAAAAAATTTTTTTTTTGATGCCTTTTAGTGCTTCTGTCCTGTTTTTGTTTTGAGTTTTCCACATGGGCAAGACGAAGACGGTCCCGGTGAGGACTTTTTTCATTCAGGGAAATAAAGTCACTTGGGGTGCGATCGGGTGAACAGGTAGCGTGGGACACGTGGGTCATGTCGTTTTTGGTCCAAAACTGCTGAGCACTCAGCCTGGCGTGGGCAGTGTACTCGTAAATCACCCATCACGAAATGGGAAAGTGCATCAAAAGAATCTCCAGAAGGACAAAATTGTGGACTTCACAGCAAGTCAGATTGATTTAGAGTCTTTCATGCTCAATGATGTATTACAGAAACAAAGAACTGAGGACCTCATGTTCCATTCATAAGCGGACCCTGAACATTGATCATAATAATACTGTAAGGGATTAGCAGTAGCGGAACACTGGGTGGGCGGGGGGCACGTAATGTCAATAGGGTACATGGTCTCAAACCAGGCAAAGCAGGGACCATAGGGAGACCCAATCTTTACCTGTATGATTACCACTTCGGTACCTAGCCCTGAATTGTACCCCACATCTTTAAAATAAAAATCTCCAAAAAAAATTCACTGATGCCAAACACAGCCTCTCTCAGCAACGCTAGTTGGTACACAGATGCCAATGGGTTCCTAGAACACTTACCCTAGCGGGGGAGGCCTATACTACAAGGGGCCCGCCCTTCAAAAGATAATTCCGTTTTCTGGGGTGTCTCCCTCATACATGCCAAGGAGATGCTTAACCCACTCATATGAAGAGTGATTCCGGCCAGTGTTGGTTGGTCTGGCTTTGCTTTCATCTGGAGCAGTTATATTCTTTGGAATTGTGTGAAGATTTTAGTGAGAAGCTGGACAAGGCAACTGCTGGAAACCCTTAGCCAGATGCAGTCGTAAATGGGGGCTCTCAGCTTGGAGGAGTGTGATGAACAGTGTGTTACCTAGTTTAATCTTTGTCAATATGATTAAACGATAGCTTCATGTAATTGTACTTTGGATTTCTCTTATGGATGAGATTGAACTTCTTAATGGTTTGTGATGGTTTTCACTTTTCTATGAAAAAAGTAAGTTTTAAAAAAATGTTATTGATTTATGGGTACTCTTTATTAAGGAAACAAGTTCTTAGTTTGTAGTAAGAACTGTGAATTTTTTTTCTAGTTTGTTAGTCTTCACTTTCCTGCAGTAATTTTTTCCTAGCATTTATTTATTTACTTACTTACTTACTTACTTGAGTTGGAGTCTCACTCCGTGGCCCAGACTGGAGTGCAGTGGCCGCTCCCGGCCACCACAGCCTCGACCTGCTGGGCTCCAGCGATCCTTCCGCCTCAGCCTTCCAAGTAGCTGGAACTACAGGCACGCGCTACCACACCTGGCTAATTTTTTGATTTATCGTAGAGATGAGGTCTCACCAAGTTGCCCAGGTGGGACTCAAGCCCGCAGGCTCAGGCAAGCCACTCACCTCGGCCTCCCAAAGCGCGGGATTACAGGCTGAACCACCGAGCCCGGCTTCCTAGCATTTATTTATATATTTATTTTGAATTGGAGTCTCAGTCTGTTGCCCAGGCTGGAGTGTAGTGGCATGCTCACGGCCACCGCAGCCTTGACCTGCTGGGCTCAGATGATCCTTCTACCTCAGCCTTCCAAGTAGCTAACTGGAACTACAGGCACATGCCACCACACCTGGCTAATTTTTTTTTTATTATAGAGAAAAGGCCTTGCCAAGTTGCCCAGGCTGGTCTTGAACCCGTGGGCTCAGGCAGTCCTCTCACCTCGGCCTCCCCAAATGCTGGGATTATAGGTGTGAGCCACCACACCCGGTGTTAATTTTTTTACATGACCAAACATACCAAGCTTCTGTATGGTTGAAGTGGTTGTTTTAGCTGTTTATCAAGATAGTATTACAGGATCTAAGAAAATGTGAGACAGGTAGATGCTGAGTTAACTTTTCTGTACTTAGATTTCTTGAGTATTTGGTTGTTCAGGGAGAAAGCTCACTGAAAATGAGAGGTATAAGTTCCACTGCTTGTTTCTGTGGAAAAATAAATTTGTTGGCCAGGCACGGTGGCTTAAGCTTGTAATCCTAGCACTTTGGGAGATAAAGGCAAGAGAATTGCCTGAGCCCAGAGGTTCAAGACCAGCTGGGCAAGTTGGTGAGACCTTGTCTCTACAGTACATCAAAAAATTAGCCAGGCGTGGTAGCCCGTGCCTGTAGTTCCGGCTGCTTGGAAGGCTGAAGCAGTAGGATCACCTGAGCCCAGCAGGTCGATTCTGGGGTGGCTGTGAGCATGCCACTGCACTCCAGCCTGAGCAACAGAATGAGATTCCAATTCAAAAAAAAATGAAAAAGAAATTTGTCGTGAGTGTAGCTTTTACAAGGTGCATCCCAGACTAACAACTAACACATGAAGGCCATAGACAACAACTCTGTTCATCCTGCAGGTCATTAAGGAAAGAGTTAAGGAAAACCTTGCAGCTGTAGTCATGCTGATACACTTAAAGTTAACAGAGTTAACCAAAAAAATGTGCAATTGTAGTGCTAATGCATTTGAATTTTAGCATTTTAATATTTTTGGAGTTTTTTTTAACTACAGTTCTGACTTTGTGTTGTATTTTTATGAAAATGATATTAAGATGAATATTCAACCTGAAATAAAACTTAAGTACAAAGTGTTTAAAGTATATGTATTCATTATTTTTTCTTCTATTCTAGTTACTATTTCTGGAAATGAAGAAAATGGTAAGACACTTCTCAATTTAAGTAAATGCTTATGGTATCTTAATTGCAAGCCACATACTTTTAATTTAGTGAGGAATCCATATGTTTCTGCTTTTCAGAAAGAAAATTCATGTCGTTACAGTTTAAGTAGGTTTTTGTTTTGTTTTGTTTTTGAGTTGGGTCTCCCTCTGTCACCCAAGCTGGAGTGCAGTGGCACGATCATGGCTCACTGTAGCCTCAACCTCCTGGGCCCAGGCGAGCCTTCTGCCTCAGCTTCCCAAGTAGCTGGGACTGCATGCGCCCAGCTAATTGTTTTCTTAATTTTTGTAGAGATGTCTTGCTATGTTGCCCAGGATGTTCTTGAACTCAAGCAGTCCTCCCGCCTAGGCCTCCCAGTGCTACGATTACAGGCGTGAGCCACTGCACCCAGCCCAGTAATTACAAGGAGAGCTGACATTGGGTTTATTCACAGACATTCAATATCTTGTCATCTTGTGTTATTTATATAAATTGAAACAGCTTTTATTTTGTAAGTTACCTAGCACTCAAACTTTTTTGTATATATTTACATTAATATTTCTGCCTTGCATGTTCTTCAGAATTGTTTGCTTAGATTTTTAATTTTTTTGTTATTGTTGTTTGAGTTGGAGTCTCACTCTGTTGCCCAGGCTGGAGTGCAGTGGCACGCTCACAGCCACCACAGCCTCGACCTTCTGGGCTCAGGTGATCCTTACACCTCAGCCTTCCAAGTAGCTGGAACTACAGGCACATGCCACCACGCCCAGCTATTTTTTTGATTTATTGTAGAGACAAGGTCTCGCCATGTTGCTCAGGCTGGTCTCGAACCCCTGGGCTCAGGCAGTCTTCTCCTCTACCTCCAAAAGTGCTTGGTGTGAGCCCCCACAACCAATGGTGATTTCTTAATATTGATTCTAGCCAGCTATGCTTAGGAGGGAATCTTGTTTTTGTCATGTGTGAACTTTGATGGCTTTCTTATTGATGCTCTTGTAAAAAAGGCACTTGTAAATACTGGCTGTGCGCAGTTATTTGATAAAATAACCAGGCTATAAATACGTAAATTGTATTACTAGGTTAAGGAAATTATTTTTTATAACAACTAGTCCAAGAAACAATGCCTAAAGGGAAAAATTCTTTCTTAAAAGTGAATTGAGATAAAATAAAATTTTAGAAGTCCATTTGAGATCAAATTTCAGAAATAACATTTGAACTGACATTAAAAAAAAAAAATTTAGAGTATTGCCAAAACAGTTGAGCAGTGAGAAATCATTAATAGTCATTCAAATTATTGGAGATAATTAGGCATTAAGTATTTCAAGTTGCTTTTAAATCTAATTTCTCAGTAGCAAAACAAACACAGATTCAAGTCTTGGTAGGCTTATTTTTTCTTTCTTTAAACCAAAACTGCTTCCTGTATATTGAGAGCACAGATACAGAAAGCAAAGATTATCAGAAGTTCTTATAAAATAACTTTTAACTTTTAGCATTATTTCTTGGGGCTGTTTTTGTCATGTCTCAAAAAGTCTTTTAATACAGTTTTTTGTTTGTTTGTTTGTTTTCTTGTTTTTTTAATTTAGTTACAGGTGACTTTTGAACATAGACTTTTGATTTATAGGTTTCATGTTTTTCTTGTATTTTTATTTAATTTACTTAGTTAATTAAGATTTTACATTATATATTACTTATAACCAGTGGTTTGTAGCACATTTATGTGACCAGAAGCTTGCCTGCTAAAATATATTAATTAGAACTTAGTGAAAAGCAATATTTCCTATTCTTCTTTACTCATTTTAATTTAATAATTACCATCTGTTAAGACTTACTATGTTCCAGGCCTTGTGCTTAGAGCTTTATTTTATTTTATTTTTATTCAACTGAGAATTAATGTATTTTAAAAGCAAAACCATTTTTTTTTGTTCTTAGGGCAAAAATATTCTAAAAATATATTAAATGATTTGAAGACTTGAGGAGTATATTGTATTCCAAGTCTTAGTTGTAAGTAAATGATTAAAGCACCTCAAGGGTGCCGTCTATCCCGAAGCTGTACGGTAGTCTACAGACAGGAGCGACAGCCCCGATGGACACGGGGCCAGGCAAAAGCAGAAGCGAGGAGGGGGCCTGGCGGAGGCCACGGGCAGACGGCACTGGGCCCGTGTGGGCGTGGCCCGGGGACCAACTTCACGTGCTTGTTCAGAGCAAGTGAAGCCGTGGTGTCAGGTCTGTGGGGAGACCGTGGGGTCAGCCTGGAGGGAGCCGACAGGGCAGAGAAGGCGGACTTCTAGAGGCCAGGCTTTGCAGTTTGGAAGACATGTCAGTGGAGGTGAAACGGAAGTTCTGGTTGGAATTTTACCTTGGTGTCAGGTGTTGGCTGGGAAGGAGAATGTGACCACTGAGATGCTGGTTAGAAAAATAGAGGAATGCAGAGACTTAGGATGCAGTCAAGAGAACCTGGGGGTTCGCAGATAGGGCCTTGTAATTTAGTAATAAGAGACACTCGGCAAGATACCAAATTCTCCGAGCTTCAGTGTTTGCATCTGTGAACGGGAGGAATGCTCTAGAAGATTGCGGTGAGGGTTAGAAACAGGCAGGTGCTGTGTGCTGTGCGGCTGCAGGAATGGCGACTGGAGTAGGGGAGCCGTATCAGGAGGCCAGGGTCATGCAGGTGGAGTTATTTCTAGGAATTTCTCCTTGTATTTTTGAGTCGTAGTCTCACTCTGTCACCCAGGCTGGAGTGCAGTGGCACGCTCATGGCCACCGCAGCCTCTCCTTGCTGGGCTCAGTCCTCAGCCTTCCAAGTAGCAGGAACCACAGGTGCACACCACCATGCCTAGTACTTTTTTTTTTAATTGTAGAGACACGGTCTCTCCAAGTTGCCCAGGCTGGTCTCAAACCCATGGGCTCAGGCAGTCCTTTTGCCTCGGTCTCCCAGAGTGCTGGGATGACAGGTTTGAGCCACCATGCCCAGCTGTTTCTAGGAATTTCACAGCCAAGAGGGTAAAGCAGCGGTGAACAGCACACTCCCCACTGGCCATCAAGGTGGGTTGGAACCAAGGAGACCAAGCGACTTTGCAGTTATCCAGATGAGATAGGAAACAGCATCTGAGCCATTCGCTGGCAGTGAGAATCGTAAGAAACTCACTTTGAAAGGAAGTTTAAGAGCTCCTTGGATTGGAGGCGGTGTCTGTGCTCTCCGGGAGAAGCGAGGAGTCACTTGAGGCCCAGGGTCCTGCCTCGGCCGACTGGGTGACGGGTTCTGTCCTCTGAGCTCAGCAGGGGCCAGCATGGGTCCCAACAGGGCTGGCAATTTATTCTTAGTTTTTCATTTAAAAAGAATGAACTTTTTAAGAACCAAAAACGTAAGGAAAAGTAACCTCAAATGGAGGGAAGGACAGTGCTTGGAGGTGAGTGCCTGTTGGCTTTGCCAAACCAGTGGAAACGTGATTGCGTCTTAGACTTGAGAAACGTGGAAATGGGGAAAGCGTGGAAAGAACCCAACTTGGGAGAGAAATTGGAGCCCAGATGGGACTAGTAATACTAGTAACAGTACGAGTGGTAGCAGCCAGTGTGTTGAGGATTTATTGTGCGAATGTTTGCATGTAGCAGCTCATCAACGTGCGGTGACTGATGTCTCTGAAGCAAGTGCTGTAGTCATTGAAATCTCAGCTCGGTATCGGGAAGTTCCGAAGGCAAGGAGACCTTTGTAGAGAAAAAGCATTTGGTCTGAGCTTTTCAAATGAGTTGTTCAGACTCTTGCGCTAGTCCACACTGTGTTGTCTTCAGTGGTTTGTGGTGCTGCGTTCCAAACTGAAAACGAGTCGAGCATCTGGTAGGTAGCTCTTGCTTCTTATGGAAACCAGTCCTGCTTCTTTCAAATAGAAAAACTGCAGAACACAACACGAAGAGTCAGGTTGCGCCAGCGAGCTGGCAGACGAAGACGTTGGAATGTTACATGAACCCACTTAGGAAGCAGGGTAGAAGTTCAAAATGGCCAGAAATGTTTCTTGTGCCTGTGTTAAGCAGGAGAATGGAGTTGAGGGTACTTTTTCTGGACAACACAGGGATCTGGTTATTCAAATGTGTTCACTATTTATGGTGATGGTACCTTCCTTTATTGTGTACAGTTCCTTGGATTTAATGTTCATAGTGATGGGCTCTGTTTTAAATAATTTTTAAGTTATTTAAAATTAACTTTCAGAAAGAATTTAAAATACAGGGAGTGAAGGAAGTGTTTTAGCTTAAATCCTCAGCAACTTGATGAAATCAGATCTCTCAAATCTCATCTTTACTTATCAACCAGGCTAGTAATCCTTAAAAGCTTCTATCTAGTAATGTGACATCGTGCAGATATGGTTTATATATTTAAATGTTTTATTGGTTTAGGCCTCCTGACCCAGATACTGTGTTTTAATGTAATGCTTTCTCCTGCTTTCACCTGGATTCAATGAAATGTTGTTTGTTTTTATTTACCAGGAAAGACCGTTGTTTACCTTGTGGCTTTTCATCTGTTCTTTGTTATGTTTGTATGGTCCTATTGGATGACAATTTTCACCTCTCCCGCTTCCCCCTCCAAAGAGGTAAATTTAATGTTGGTAAATTACCAAATGCTTTAACTGATTATGGAACTGTTTTCCCTTGTGTCACCTTTGTTGAGACTGGACATGATGCATTTGTTCTGTTTCCATTCATGAAGCCGTTTGGTAGCTCCGTGCTGTGAATGTGAGTCATTGCCTGTTCTCATACATGGTCCACGGACACAGCATAGTGAAAACTCCCTGCTCTCCTGCCATGCTGTGTTTTCTTAAATTAAAAACATACTTCACATTACTGGAGTGAGAAGTCTTAAGGGGCAGACTGAGTTAGGGAAGTAGAGTTTATTTTGAGAAACTCTCTTCACATTTATGTTTTCTCAGGCATGAACAAAAAGGTCGCCGCTAAAGAAAGTACTTTGATTGTGGGAAACAAATGGTCTGGGTTGTTGCTTGCTACACTTTATATGACTCGGTTTCTTCTAACTGGAGGTTCCATTCGGAAAATAACAGAGGTAAACATTTGTGTGGAGTCACCTTTACAACCAGCATGTCTCTCTTGCCTGATGTAGCCAGCTGGTTCTTCCTTCACCAAAAATGTTGCATGGCAAGACGGGTGAGACGCATTCTCCAGGTTGGCTTACCCAAGTTGGAGTGTCTGGTTCGACATATGCGTCCTCTCTCCAGTCTAGTTTTCTCATCAGATGGTGGTGCTGACAGTTGTGCCTGTCTCCGTAGGAGGTTTGTGAGGACAAGGGAGATTACCCAAGTGAAGCTTTTAATTTACTCTGTGCCTGCCACGTGGTGAGCACTCATGTTAGATGACGATGGTAATATGATTGTTTCCCTCTATGTTAAATGTATCGAAATTCATTAAAAATTATAGGTCCCGTGTTTAAAAATTATATGAAGAACATATATGCAGAAAGGTATGTGTGTCATAGATGAGCACAGAAGCCGAACGCACCCGTGTAGCCCTGTGTAGTTCAAAGCCAGAACATCGCCAGCGCCTTCCAGCCCCTTCCTGTCACCACTTCTTGAGAACCCAGCTCCTGCCTTCAGTGGCGCAGATTCCCTCTGCCTCATTCCTGCTTTACAAACACTATTAATTCTACGTTATTAATCACCCATGTTGTTAATGTGTCCAACCCTTCCAGCAGTCCCGGGGGTAGGTGGTAGAGTCGTGCGTGTGGTCCCAACCACGTAGTAGAGTCACAGGCTTGTGTCCCGGCCTTCTGCCTCAACGTCTGCCTGCCAGATCCGTCCTTGTTGCTGCAGAGTTGCGGGTCATTCGTTCCTGTTGCTGTTAGGATCCGTTTTCAGCGTCTGCAACCTACTGACTCCCCAGGTCTGCTGTTGACGAACGTGTGGGTAGTTTCCAGTGTAGGGCCGTTTCAGGTGGGGCTGCTGTGAACATTCTGCTGCGTGTCTCTTGTGGAATATATGGCCGGATGCCTGGGAGAACTGCCATTTCACACGTCAGCATTAGCAGACTAGGCCACACAGTCTTTTGCCCACTCCTTTTGTTGGGTGCTTTTGTTTTGAGAGGT
>CAUYQG010152055.1:0-12317 GCA_963574415.1 Tarsius wallacei | reverse complement strand
AATGGCACTCAGCTTCTGCAACCTGGGAAGATCCAGGGATAAAGTAGAGGAGCTGCAGCACCAACTGTTGCACCAGGTGCTTGACTGCCGTCTCATGAGCCCCACTTAGACAGTCTCTTCCAGCATTTTCTTCCTGGGGAGCGTTTGTTGATTTAACCAAAAAAAGAAAGAAAAAGAAAATGGCACTCGACTTCTGCATCCTGGGAATTGCTAGGGTCCAAGCCCAGTCACTGTGACACCAGTCACTGCACCAGGAGAGCCCTGGCCACTAGCTCCCTAGCCCTCACTCAGTCAGCCATTCACACGCCCACTCACTCACTGACACATAAACAAAATTTTCCATTCACTCACTCAAACAGGGACTTGCATAGTCCGACTGGCTCGGCCGCCATCTTCTTCATCATTAATTTTGCTCTTAGGGAAGAATCTCTCATGAAGTATTTATGCATTCACATTAATGTATTTTGATTTGTTATTTTTCCTGATGATTTATGTGTTTTGAGTGATGAGTATGAAGCATTAGGAAAAAGATAAGGGAGTTGTTTTTGAATGTCAGTTGATAGCCACCATACCTATAAACTTAGTTAACCAGTCCAACTGGGATAGAGGTTTAGTATTGAAAAAATAGTGGAAGAAAAGATTTGGTTAGATTGTGAAAACTCCTGGATTTTAGACAGTGGAAATTAAACTTTGAAGAGAAGGGGAAGGGACATGGCTTGACAACCCTTTTTGAAGTTGAATGAAGTGTTAGTGTAAGAATTGGATGAGAAAGCGATTATAGGCATAACAATCATATATTAAGATACTTTCTGTGCCTACTCCTTATTGTATTCCATATTTTCTCCAAAGTCCTTTCTCTCGCTTTCTTCTATTTTCAGCATCTTTTCTTAAACCCCTAGACTTCTGCATCTGTAATGTGAAGTTGATACTCAATGAGGATTTTTTATTTGGCTAGTTAAGTCTTGTGTCACCTCCATTTTAGCATTAAACTTCTTAGAAACAAAAGAAGAGCTTCATTAACATGAGAAGATCTTGGATAATTCTGAGACATTTTAATTGAGTCATCTCTCCAAATAATTGCTATCATCAGAAAATATGAAACACATAGATCAGAATCCAAATTTATGTGCCTTTCTTGAAGCCAACGGTCAGGGCCAGTACAAGTAAGTAACAAGAGAAGTGAAAATGAGGAGAAATTTGACTTTGAACTTCAGTTTTACTGACATCATTCATCAGATAAGGTCCCACACAGTCTTATTTCCTTAACACTATGACCCTTTTATACTCAATGCCTAATCACTCTGAATAAAATTTGTTAAAATAAAATTTAAGTTTTACTCCTTTTTGCTCTAACTTGTTAGTGATAGATTTGATATTCCAAAGGTTTTTATTAGTTTTTTCAATCCTTAATAAAGCAAAGTCACCTGAACAAGGAAAGTAAGTACACAAAGATAACAGGAAATAAAGTAGATGTGGTAAACAAAATGCCATTTCCCCCCGGTGGTATATATTTCTGTTAATTGGATTGAAAAATTAAGTGATAAACTATTGCAAACATGTAAAAGAAAAATTCAAATAATTTTTCTTCATGCTTCTTATTCTTTATAGTACATTACATCAGTTAATGGCAATTTGTATAATTTGTGTAATGACATAAATTGCCACAAACCCTCACTCAGTGAAGTGCTGTCAGAGTCATAAATCAGGAGTCAGAAAATGAGCTTTGGGAAGCATAGTCTATCAGCCTTAGGGTGAAAGAGGAGTGGGTCAGGGTTGCAATCATTCAGTGAGTAGCTGTGCAGGGTCGAGAAGGAAAACGAATGGAATGGCATGAGGAAAGCGTGACTGAGCCAGACCTTGATGAGCTAATCCTCCACATCAAATGGAATAATGCTTCATGGCTACATGTTGTTTTGCTCAACTTCTGAAATTACTTTCTCTGACTTATGATTACTTCTCTACAGGGGTCTAAGGACAATGTTGAGAATAAATCTCAAATGCTTTCAGGGAATTTCCAATATAGGCTACTTAATTTTAAATGAAAAGAAATATATAGAATACACACATAAACACACTTTTTTCCTCCCATCAGATGCCTAAGGTTCTTTCAGTATTGATGAGCCTTACTAGCAGCCATGTTGGTAGCTCTAGTCAACCACAGAATTTAGCTTTCTTCAGGTATACATGGTAATTTGCTTGTGGGAAAATGGTATGCTTCCATGTTTAAAAAAGGCTAGAACAAATATTTTTTGATAGATCTCAGAATCTCTCTCTCTCTCTTGCTTTCTTCTCCCCCGCCCCGCACTATGTTTTTCTTTCACACGCATTTGCACACACACACACACACCATTGAACTCTTGTTAGGCGTGCAATTCTAGAATGTTAACATCTGTATAGTGCTTCAATAATATGTGATCTTGAGTAGTATTGGGAAAAATTTTCATTTCTGTAGAAGGTTGCTCTATATAAACTGTTACTAATGTTTTTACTCTTGTGTGTGTTTATTTCTATTTCTCTGTGTGTGTTTCTGTTTTTCTGTGTATGTATGGTACTGTGTGTGGGTGTGTGTCTGTATGTGTGTGTGTGTTGGGGGAGAGACAAACCTCAAGAGTTTGGGAATTTACCCTACTATCAAGTTAACATTTAACTTGCCACGTTTTTTGGATGCTAGCAGAAGAAGAGACACTTGGGTCAGATGCAAAGTCCTTTGCTACTTAGGGCAATAGCAATAACTTGATTGTACCAGTTCCATAAGTCTCAATTTCTACAGCACAATACTAAGAGGGCCAGGTAAGTTACATTACAGGAGAGGAACTCTAAGCATAAAGAATCCAAATCTTTTATAATGGGCAGTAAACATGCCTGCCCTTTCTTTCAGATGGAGACTATATTTTTATCTTCCAAGACTGCAAGTATATTTGCCCTTGGCTCTGGAGGGAGACAAAATTTTCATCTTCTGAGGCTATTCAGTATATAAACACAATAAAAACATAATCCAAAACAAAAGCAATCATTGCCTATGCTCATGGGAAATGAAGAAACATGAGACACTCATGGAAAATTGTCTCCCAAAGCTTTGTAAGTGAAGAAATGCTCTAAGAAATCCAATGACTTTGACTCCCCTTGGGATATGAATCTATGTCCTCTTTTTCCTGGAGAGATATTTCTCACCTCCCACTGCCCCCATTCTTGGAACTAATGAACTTGAGCTACCTAGACAGTGGAAAACGAAACAAAACATTAACTTTGGTCTTTTAGCTTTGGCAGAGGGTCTAAAGCAATAATCCTTGACATTTATCTCTTTACCTTTTATTGTCTATGCACTTTGTGAAATTATCTAGTTAGTTAATCTTCCTAACACCTTTGTGAGTGAGGTTAAATGATGCAGTTTCTAAAATAGATATATACAAATTATAGCTTGATAGGCCTAGTGATATGAGTTTGCATTATAATTGTTCTTGGTGTTTGATGGGATTATGGCCATTTTATGGGCCACTGGTTGTCGTTTCTTCTACACGTCATCTGTTTTTATGGTCTAGCATCTGAAGGAGCAATCCTAAAAGACTCAATGAAACCTTACCCCTTCTAAGTACCTTTTAACACATAATCTTATCTGTCTCATAACACATAATATTTTAAACATTTTTGTTTATTTCCCACTATAGCTGGCTTTTGTTGTAGCTGTTTCTAATTCTAGAAATAATAATGTGAACAAATATTGCAAAACCTTGAAATTAGATAAGAACTTGAAAGATCATGTGGGTTGGTTTTCTATCTTTAATGAGCAAATTTTCCAGGATGATATTTATTATTTGTTCTGATATTTATTCTTTTGAAATAGAGTACAGATTAGTAGCTATTTTTGGTAAGAGAGGTAATAGTAAATGTTTAATATTGTTAATGCAGCCTAATATTTTCCAAACTTCACACAATTGTTAGTAAAAAAAAAAAAGAGTCATATTATCTCAAAATTTCACAGCCTCATGAATATATTTTGCTTTTCACTGATGAGTCCCTAACTAAAACAAGAGTGCACATAGCATGTATTGTTGTGGAGTGAATGGTAGTTTCAGCTTTTAACCCACTCCTAAGTTTCTCTGCTATGCCAGGCAAATTTACCTAGAAATCTACATAGGTAAAATAAATCTGCAATTTTGGATAGCATTGCTTTGATCAAGCATTATCACTGTTTTCTTCTCTTTCTACCTCACTCAACGGTTGCCCTCAGAAATCCACACAGACCTCCCAGACCTCATGTGTTGTCAAGCATATGCTGTGTTCTGTCTAGATATGGAACATGGAAGTCAAGAGGTTTCTCTTCCCCACTCAATAACACATCCAACTACTCATGGGTTTCAGGAAAAATTAATTGAATCTATGTCTTGTAAATATTTGTGAATTCAATTTCTTCAGCTCTCATCAAAAATTGTACTCTCCAAAGCTTTTGTTTTCATTTATACAAAGTACTAGAATTTTTTGCTGTCCTTTTTCACCATCTTGTCTCCCTCCTCTCTGTCTTACTGTTTTCACACAAAACTGTCTCCAGCAGTTTGTCTCCTTTACCCAAATGTAAATTAACCCTACTTCAGGGACCCTAGTTCCTCACATTCAGTCGCATCTGAATCTGTGTTTAGCTTAGCTAGAATATCGCCTTAATAATAATTTACATTCCAAAGAAATTCTTTCTTCACTGAAGTGAGAAAAAAAATAGTCACCTTGGTTTTGGGCAAATCAAAGCATTTAATTCAAGTATGTATTGGTCAAAATCTCTCAGGAGACATTTTCTGAATCTCCCCCAAATTGACACGATTTAGTTCCCTGATGTAAACTCAAATTTTCATAATTCATCAGGCCTGGTAAAGAATGTTGTTGATTAAGACACATAACACAATAATTTTTGCTTTCTCTCTTCTTTTAATAAAACATCTTACAACCTCTTTTTTTAAAAAAAATCATGTTTAAATCCATATTTTCCAGTTGAATCTGAATGACTGAATCTACAGAGTATTCATTTTATTTTTTTTCATCTCACTGATGACATTATCTGCTTTATGTAGGTATTTTAAAAATTCATATGCATTTCTTCATATTTTCAGTCTCTTCCACTCTTCTGAATTCATGTAAATGATGATAAATGTGATCAGACTCATCACCTAAATAAAGACTGTGAAAAAAAAAGGCCTGTGGCCTAAGAAATAAAAGTTCAGCCTGTTTTTGACACAAGTGTCAAGACGAACCAAGGGCTGCCCTTGCGACAGATAATTAGGGAAAACTGTCAAGCCTGCAGCTTAATCCTGTGTACATCTGCTCAAAGTCAGCTCTGAAAACTGTGGGATCTAGGAAGACAATCTTTTGTAATTAGCCAAGGCCACTATAATCCATAAAAACATCTGATCAAATTGATTTCCAGTCCATCAAGTGGTATCCGTCAATGGCAACCTTACCAATCATCCTGGATCTGTGACTACCTCGTGTAAACCTCTAAGGTCATTTAAAGGTCCCTTTGCCTTGTAAATATAAAATCATTTTCACTTTCTGACAGGTTGCCTTTTCATGTAAGGAGGTAAGGAAGAAGGGAACTAAGGAAAAAAGTGGAATGTCAGAAGCATTCACAAACTGTTAACATCAGGAAAGCATCACTCTGCAAAATGTCTTCTGTAAGATCACTGTTCTAGTAAGGAGTCAACAACAATATGTGTAGCTTATGAAGAGCGAAAATCACATCATCTCTGCTGCTGCACTTCAGATCTTTACATTGTTCTTATGGTGTGTATCATGGAATATTACAACCCTGCCTGATTCCCAGCAGGGATGTGCTGCTTCCATCTCCCTACCCCATCCCTGTTACTATTCAGACTCTAATCTCTAGTCACTTTCAAGTATAAATATCAAAGCAATCTTCCTCAACCTCAATTTTTAAGATGGACAGAGTCATGTCATTGGGCTGCATCTCTCTTACCTGCCATGTCCAGTTGAGTCCTGATCATTGCCTGGTGTCCTGTGCAGCTCACTTGAGCCTTCCTTAACCTTAATTTTTCTATGGCCACACATATTGTTCCTTACTTTTGCAAAAAGAGGTAAAATTCTGCCAACTCATGTCATAATTCCTGTGTTAACTCAGTCTAAAATCTCCCTCACCTACTCTGGATTTTAACTAGATATACTCTAATTACTCATTGTCTATGTACTTATTGAAACGGCCTAAGAGTTTGCTTTACTTTTTTTCCCCCAGTCTCTCAGATAGCACCTCAGTATTGATCATCTTTCTTCTTGCAATTCATCTCTGTTATAACTCTGTGTTAAGACATTTTTCTGCTATCTCTTTTACTTTCTCTTTTCTGAGATCCATCTGTAAGACCATCTTCTAAGTGAAGGATAGTCCAGACCTTAATATTCTGGTGTTTTTTTTTTTTTCCTTGGCTTGATTTTCTGCATCACTCCATGACTCGTACCGCCTCCACTAGGTTGATGATTCTCATTTTTGTGTCTCCAGTTGCTTGAACTTCTGTCACATGTGTTCAATTTCCTAAAAGCATCTCCACTTGGAAAAAAATCTGTGTTTGTGCAAATCTCAACAGATTTAAAACTGAATTAATCCTTTGCCCACAATTGATTATTTTTTCTTTATTTTCTACTTTATTTTTCTACTTTGAGTTAGGTTCTCACTCTGTCATCCAAGCTGGAGTGCAGTGGCACAGACAATTCTCACCACGGTCTTGACCTCCTGGGCTTAGGCAATTCTTCTGTCTTAGCCTCCTGGGTAGCTGGGACTATAAGCATGTGCCACTGTGCCCAACTCGTTTTTTATTTTTTTTTATTTTTGTAGAACTGGAGACTTGTTATGTTACCCAGGCTGGTCTCGAACACCTGGGCTTAAGCAATCCTCTCGCCTCAGTCTCCCTAAGTGCATGAGCCCAGCCTTCTTTTTTCAAATTACCTTTTATACTTAGTAAGGCAATGGTCCATGACTGGTATTCTTCTCTTGTCTATATTCAATTTGCCACCAAATTGTTTCATTTTCTCTTTCAAATTTATCATATAGCTATTATTACATCCCTTAAAAAAAAAAGATCACTGGGCCAGGCTCAGTGGCTCAGCCTGTAATCCCAGCACTTTGGGAGGCCGAGGCAAGTGGATTGCCTGAGTACGCGGGTTTGAGACCAGCCCAGGCAGTTTGGCAAGACCTCATCTCTACGATTAATAAAAAAATAGCCAGGCATGGTAGTGTGAGCCTGTAGTTCTAACTACTTGGAAGACTGAGGCAGAAGGATCACAGGAGCCCAACAGGTCGATACTGGGGTGGCTGTGAGCATTCCACTGCACTCCAACCTGGGTGACGAAGTGAGAATCTAACTCAAAAAAAAAAAAAAATCACCACAGTAAAATTTACCATCATCTTCCTTCCCAAATTAAGAACAGCTGTATTATATGTCTTTATTGAGATATAATTTACATATGATAAAATTCACTATTTTAAAGTTCAAAATATTGTGGGTTTTAGTATTTTCATAAAGTATGTAATTATCAACACTCTCTGGAACCACTACTCTAGAACCTTTTTATCACCCCACAATGAAACACCACCTCCCATTTTGTTCCCTTTCTCCTCATTCCTCAGCCCCTTATAACCATTCCTCTTCTTTCTGTCTTTAGGAATTTGCTTATTCTTGATGTTTTGTGTAAATGGAATCATCCAGAATGTGGCCTTTTGTGTCTGACTTTCTCACTTAGCATCATGTTTTCAAGTATCTTTCTTGTTGCAGCATGTATCAGTACTTCATTTCTTTTTATTGTTGATATCCCACTGTATGTATAGACATTTTGTTTGGCCATTCATTAGTTCGTAGACATTTGTGCTGTCACTGCTTTTTGGCTATTCTAAGAGAATACAATGCTTACTATAACAAGTAAAAAGACATACACATGTATAAAAGTGTGAAAGTGGAGATGGAGAGAAGTGTATAGACTGGACATCTATATTTTGAAGTAG
Source organism: Tarsius wallacei (assembly GCA_963574415.1). Classification (NCBI taxonomy): domain Eukaryota; kingdom Metazoa; phylum Chordata; class Mammalia; order Primates; family Tarsiidae; genus Tarsius; species Tarsius wallacei. Next base: position 4,327 of record CAUYQG010152055.1, on the reverse strand, counting down.
AATAAACTAAATTTGTTGATAGGTTGGATGAGCAGGATGAGAGAGGTAAAGTATTTGTAGAGGAATCTATAAACTTATGAGTTCTGTGACCTTCCTTCCCTAGTGGGATAAATACTTCTCAATGATATCGAGAAAATGGTGACTCCAGAAAAGTGCCTGGAGTCTGAGCATCTGTATGTTGCTGAGAGAACACTGTACCTTTTCCTTCAGAGAGTTCGTCTGTGCATATAGATTTAAATCACACACACACACACACACACACATACACACACACAAACACACACACACACACATATAAAGTTCTGCTGAATCTTTTTATGTGAATGTCCAAATACTGCAGAACTAATGCCAAACTTATAATAATAACTCCTGAAAACACTCTTTTGGAATGTAGTTTTTGTCTTAGTTCTATATGTTACCATTCACCCCATCACACATATTGACAACTTAGGATTCATTCGAGGCTGTGACCTTTATCCTAAGTCTATTCAGGCCCCTTGCCACAACTTTCGCAATTCCTCAAGTACTGCCAATCTTATTTCTGAAGTGCTTTGTATAATTAACTTTACTCACCTCCTTGGCCTCGTTTTTGTTAATTCTTAAATATAATCAGTCTATGTCATATCTGTCTCTCTCTCTCCAGATTTGCACCTTTAAATTTATCATCAGAACATCTGCCAGCATTATCTAGATAAAAATATATCTCTAACCTGTCTTGACACTAAGAATTTTTCTGCAATTTCCCACAGCCAAAACTGCAGCCTATGTTAGTGCCTTCCACTTTCCTAAATAAACTGTGTATCACTATAATACATATGGTACATATAGCACTTTGTACTTACCATATGTATTGCAATTATCTGTGCATATGATGCTTCTTTTTTCTTATTCTAAGATAAAAATAACAATTCTAGGATATTGCCTAGATCTGACTTAATATAAGCCTCGATTGATGCTATTTAAATGAATACATTGTATAGATTAGGCTATACTGGTATAAAATAGATTTTTAAAATTATTATTTTTACTGTAAACAAAATTAAAAATAGAAATAGACATAATTACACTGCCTGTGGTGCTGGAGAAAGATACTTCATGCAGAGACTGAGCAAGTGAACTCCAGTCTCTTAAATCTAAACCTGGTAATGCCCATGAACTGTGGAACAACAGCACAAATTATAATATAGGCAATCATAAAAATACTTAATAATGTAATGCGTAAAGTGAAAATGTTTGCATGTTTTTTTATTTTCATAGTGGTTTTAAAAAAGAAAAAAATAAGGAATAAAAATTTAAGAGACAATCATCTTCTCTATTAGAGTAGACAATTCTCTTAAACTTTATATATATGTGTGTGAATATTATTAGTTGAAAAAATATCTGCAGAACTCCAAATCACATTTTAATGAAGAAAGCAACCTTTCCAAAGACAAATTCACCGTGCGTCATTACATGTAGTTCGTGTATTCCTTAATTGTCTTCAGGTTGAAATTAAAGACTTTCAGCCTCAGAGTTGATGGTCTCAAGCCTATCTGATTGTGAATTTGGAAAAACTTTATGTAATACCAAGGTTTCCCATGCAAAGTGTTGTAAAATACAGCAAAAACTCAAAAGATTAAGTGTTTACAATTTAGACTGATTTGGGGATTTTATTCAGTTCTAGGATTTTTTATCTTGTTCATTTGAGTTAAGGAGTCGGTTAGTCTTCAAACTCCAGGATTGGGTGTTTATAAAGGTCTTAACAGTAAACAAATTCTCCTTTTATTTCTAAATTAGTGTGATGTATATCTGATAAGTATATTGAAACTCATCTCTCCACATCTGTTACTCAGCCAAGACTGTTAATTCATCCTAATACCCTCAAAAGTTGATTAAATCTCACCTTTTCCAGGATACCCTCTTTAATTAGTTTGGTCACCTTTCTAATTATCATGCCCCTGTCTGTTCTCTATAGATTTCAGTTTTCGGTTTCTCTTTTAATCTGCTTGGATTCATACTATGACTATTTCCCATTATTTCTTCCAGAGCGTAAAGTGAGGTTTAGGCTATAGAGGACAGGGCTGATACCAACCCCATCTTTGAGATCATCTATAGCAAGCCTTGACAAATCTAAGCACACATAATTTTCTGTCTCTTTTTTCTTCCCTCTTAAAGAATTCTTAGGGATCACCCGAGTTTATTTTACCACCAATAGATATAATCTGGAAGTCCAGGGAAATAAATGGGAACAAAAAAAGTCAGTGGAAGCATGACCCAACCTCCCTGGCTTCTAAGGGATAACTTAGAAGTGTTATTCACAGTTTCTTAGAGGATTGTCAGCAGTGTTGAATCTCAGTTAATTTGCTCATTAGTGTGCATTTTTATAGTATTTCCTTCCTTGTTATTCTTCCGTACTTTCTTATTTGTGGTTCTTAGAATTGCTTCCCAAGTAAATCAGCCGTCCTTAATTCCTTGCCATAAAGTCAGTTTCTGAGTAAATTCAATTTAAGACAGTAAGTTTTGAACAAATCCTTGTTGAGTGAACCAGGAGAGTGCTGTGACTCAGAGATCACATATCAAAGATTTATGTGAGAAAAAAAGAAGTCCTGCAGTCAAATTGTGATATAGGCTGCATTTTTCTTCAGAATTGTCCCACCTCCTTGTTCTGAATTTTGTGTCCTCTCTTTAGAACCTCTTTTTCAGAGCCCCGGCATTCTACCTTCCTGGACCATCAATGCTGTTCTTTACCTAACTTCTCTCTTGGGGCAACTTCCAAACTTTCTGATCTCTCCTTTATGATTTCCTTCATTCAAAAATGTCTCACAGTACAAATCATTTTCTCCAGGATTTGCTCTTTATAAACACATTCATGTCCAGATGTAAGACATAGTGTGTTATCTCTTCACATAATTTGCCTTTTAATATAAGTCTTTGAAAGATTCATTGCCATACCAAAGTCATGAATTACATACAGACATAAATTCTAATTGGAGAAAATTCAGGCATTGTGTTAGGTTAGTAGAGAAAATAATTTTAGGAAAGAAGAGAGACATTTTACACTACACCAAACAATGGCTTATTCTAAGTTACTGCTTACTGGGCTGGATTTGGCTACAGATAACATTCTGATTATTTTAAAGACTTTTTTATAGTAGAAACAGAAATTTTCCTCAAACTGTGACTGATTTTCCATTTTGTTCCCTTTGATGCCCTGCAGTGTAAGTGTGGAACAAAATTGGTTAAGGTACAGGATGGTAAAAGGCAGCAGGAGAGAGTCTGTATATGTTTAGTATTCTTTTCTATATTTGACAATATAAACACATGTTTCCCATCCAGTAAGTGGAAAGTATAACTGCTCAACACAAGTGCAGAAATTATTGCATTTTAACTGTTGAACATTTTTGAGTGCTTGCATTTATACCATTATTATTTGCAAATTCAGTTTATCTTCAAATTTTCCTAAAGATAAGGATACTTTAATGAGGATTGAATTTTAAAGTGTCTTCACATCCATTCTGTCATTAAAATTATTAGATTTTCCCCATGAGATTAGCAAGAAAGACATTTTCTCTTCCACTTTAAATGGAATATAGTAGAAAACAATCTTTTGTTGCAACTAAGTACAAATCCAGGGTATTTGGATGCAAAAATATCTCATTTGCAAGCTAGTTTTATGGGTGAGTATGGAGCACAGGGTTTTGACTATTTTCACAATTTGCCACACCATATCATTTCCAATATTCCCAATTAAATCATTAATCAATATGCTGTTTTCCTCAGCATCAAGACTAGAGTTTTCAACATGATGATGCACAACCTCCTGCTATTGACATTGATCATAAATCACAACTCTCGAGTATAATCACTCAGCCATTATGAAGACAACCAATTGAATGCTTATTCAACTCAAAATGACTTAATTTTGTCCATAAAGATATTTCTTTATAGCATCATTTTAAAACCCTCTTTTAGAAGATGGTCTCATTTAAAGTTGGGCTTATTCCTTTATGGTGTTGGAAGCCAGCCCCTAAAAAGAGGCAAGATGGAGGGGACCTAAAAAATGGGAAAAATGCTGACTGGGAGCAGAGTCCCAGTGGGAAGCAGCCATGACGGAGGCAGAGCCCCATGGATCCTGTTGACAGACCCCTTTGATCTTATAGGAATACATGCATAGACTCAAAAAATACTTCCCTTGTAACAAACAACGTATCAATCAAGATGTGCGAGGTTATAGAATCAGCTATGTATAGAAGCATAAGAAAGGCCTAACAGCAAAACACATGCCCCTTGGAGACTAAGAGAAAGCTCTATTATCTCCTTTCCCATGAAGTTCTGAAACCATTGACCA
>CAUYQG010152054.1:0-65629 GCA_963574415.1 Tarsius wallacei | reverse complement strand
CCCCTCCCCCAGTTTCCCACCACAGTCAGTCATTTTCTTGCGGTAATATGTTGGATGATCAAGGTCTACTATATGAGTGAGAACATGTGATACTTAGTTTTTTGTTTTTGTGAGAGGTCACTCAGTATTATGGACTCTGGTTCCATCCAGGTTGCTGCGAAATTCATGATTTCATTCTTTATGGCTGCGTAGTATTCCATCGTGTATATGTACCACATTTTTTTAATCCAGTCCTCTTTTGATGATTAGATTTTTTATATGATGAGAGATAAGAATCTAGTTTCATTCTTCTGCATATGGTTTTCCAGTTTTCCAACACCACTTATTGAAGAGACTATCCTTTCCCATTGTATGTTCTTGATGACTTTGTAAAAATTAAAATGCATGGATTTATGCCTAGGTTCTCTCTTTTGTTTCATTTGCCTTTGTCTTTATGCAAGTACAATGCTGATTTGGTTACCACAGCTTTGCATTATGTAGTATATATTAAAGTTAGGTGGTGTGATGCCTCCAATTTTTGTTGTTGTTGTTGTTGTTGTTTGTTTGTTTTTGTGCAAGATTGCTGTGGCTATCAGGGTGTCTTTTGTGATTCTATATTTTGGGTTTTTTTTTTTATTGCTGGGAAGAATGTCTTTGGTGTTTTAATAGAGATTGTATTGCTTTCAGTAGTATTGTGTTTTTAAACAATATTCGTTCTTCTAATTCATGAGAGTAGTATATCTTTCCATGTATTTGTATCCTCTTCAATTTGTGCCCTAATCTGTGTATTAAAGTTTCTATTGTGCAGATCTTTCACTTCTTTGGTTAAATTGATGACTAGATATAATATTATCTGTAGGTATTGTATATGAGTTTAGTTTATTAATTTGTTTTTTAGATTGTTCAATATTGACATATATAAATGCTGCTGATTTTAGTAAATTGATTTTGTTTTCTGCAAATTTTCTAAATCTATTTGTTTTAGAAGTTTTTTGGTACAGTATCCTTAGAATTTTCTAAATATAGCAGTATATTGCCTGCAAACAAGGCTAAATCAAATTCTTCCTTTCTAATTTGGATGCCTTGCATTGCTTTCACTTGCCAAAGGGTTCTGGCCAGGACTTCCAGTATTATGTCAAATAAATGTGATAAAACTAGGCATTCTTGTATTATTCCAGATCTTTGAGGAAAATTTTTAAATTTTATTCATTTAATATGACATTAACTGTAGTTTTGTCATATATGACCTTATTATTTTGAATTATGTTATTTCTATGCCTGATTTGTTGAGTGATTTTTATTATACATGGATGTTAAATTTTATTAAATGCTTTTCATGTATTTAAATAATCATATAATGTTTGTTCTTAGTTCTGTTAATGTGATTTATCATGTTTATTGATTTGCATAAGTTGAATTATCCTTGAATCGCTGGGATGAGTGTCACTAGATCATGGTAAATGATCTTTTAAATATGTTACTAAGTTAGGTTTGCTAGTATGTTGTTGACTATTATTGTATCTATGTTGATATTGTCCTGTAATCACATTGGTAATAGTGGCCTGTAATTTTTGTGTTGTTGTGTGCTTATGAGGTTTTGCTATTAGGGTAATCTGACCTCATAAATGAGTTTGAAAGTGCTTTGTCCTCTTCAATTATTTTGAATAGAATTAGCATTAGTTCTTTTTTGGTTGTTTGTTAGTATTCAACAGTGAAGCCATACGTTATGGGCTTTTTTTTTTTTTTTTTAATCATGAGAGACTTATTATGGCTTTGATATTATTTCTCACTATTGGTTTGTTGAAGTTTTCTATTTCCTCATAGTTAATTCTTGGTAGTTTGTGTGAGTCCAAGAATGTATCCATGTCTTCTTGGTTTTCCAATATGATGACATATCGTTGTTTATAATTGTGATGATTCTTTGTATCTTGATTATTTCAGCTGGCATATCTCCTTTTTCATTTCTGACTTGATTTATTTAGATCTTCCCTCTTCTTTTCCTAGACTAGTTAATTATTTGTTGATTTTGTTTATATTTTCATAATACTAACTTTTAAATTATTAATCTATATTTTTAGTGTTAATTTTATTTATTTCTTCTCTAACCTTAATTATTTCTTTCAACAAAATTTTTTTCTCTTGCTTTTCTAGTTCCTTGGGTTGCAGTGTTATATTTTTATTTCAAGTTTTCTACTTTTTTTTCTTGATATAGGCATTTATTGCAATAAACTTTCCAATTATTACTGTTTTTACTGCATTCTGTAGATTTAAATGTTATATTTTTATTTTTATTTAAAATATATTTTCTTCTTAATAGTTTCATTGAATCATTGGTCATTCCAGGCATGTTTAATTTCCTTGTGTTTGTGTATTTTTTTATAGGTTGCATTTGTTATTAATTTCTATTTTTATTATTTTGCTGTCAAAAAAGAAACTTTATATGATTTCTACTTTTTTCAATTTGTTCAAATTTTTTTTGTGGCCTAAGATGCAGCCCATTCTGAAAAAAATGTTCCATGTTCCAACGAAAAGAATGTATTCTGCAGCAGTTGGGTGAAATGTCATGTAAATGTCAATTACCCCATTTGGTTTAGTGTGTGATTGATTTAACTTGAATGTTTCATGGTTGATTTACTGCCCTGATAGTCATACTATTACTGAGAGTGAGCTGTTGAAGTCTCCTACTGTCACTGTTCCTCAGTCTATCTATCCTTTTAAGTCTATTAATACTTGCTTCGTATACTTGGATTCTCTGGTATTGGGTGCATAGATACTTGTAATTGCTTAATTGACTTCTTTATAATTGCATAATGACCTTTTTGTCTCTTTTTAATCTTTGATTTACAGTATATTTTACCTGATATGAGGACCCTGCTTTTTTTATTTGCAGTTGCAGAAAATATCTTCTTCCACTTCTTCACCTTTAGTCTATGTGTGTTCCCATAGAGGAAATAGGTTTCTAAGTAGACAGGGTCTTAATTCTTTAACCTTTTAGTTATTTTATGACTTTTCATTAGAGGATTCAGTTTATTTATATTCACTATTACAACATTTTCTTGCTTTTTTCTGGTTGTTTTGCAATTCTTCTCTTTCTTTTCTTTCTTTTTCCCCCCTTCCTTACTGTATTTCTTTGTGATTAAGTAATTTTTTTCCTGGTAATGAGTTTTAATTTATTGCCTTTTTGAGTGAATCTATCATAGGCTTTTGCACTGTGAATAACATGAGGATACAGTAAACATCACTTACCTTTGTTCACACAAAAATGTTTAGAAACCTACAGGCAAATAAAACATGAAAAGAAAATGCTATACTTTAACTCCATCGCCCCATATTTTTACTTTATGTTGTCTCAATTTACATCTCTTTATATTGTTTATCTCAACAGTTTCCTGAAGCTATTATTGCTTTTGACAGATTTTTCATTAACCTTTATCTAGTGTTATGAGTAGATTGCACATCAAATTACAGTATTAGAATGTTCTAGGTTTTCCCATGTCCTTAATTCAATTAGTAGATTTTATACTTTAAAAGGTTTTCTTTTTTCATATTAGTGTTTTTTTTTCTTTTAGATTGAAGAAGTCTCTTTCATTTTTTTTTTTTTTTTGTAAGAGAGGTCTGATGGTGATAACTTCTCTCTGCTAATTTTTTTTTGGTCAGAGAAAGACTCTATGTTTTTTATATTTGAACTATAACTTTACTGTATTACATATTCTTGAGTGGCAATTTTTCTCTTAGCACTTTGAAAATCATTTCATGTCTTTCTGGCCTGTACTGGTTCTACTGAGTAGGTTGTTGCTCAATAAATTGGCATTCCTTTATATGTTGTGTTATTCTTTTCTCTAGCTGCTTTTAGGATTCTCTTTTTGTCTTTGACTTTTGAGAATTTTATTATTTTATGCCTTGAAGTATTCTTATTTTAGTTGAATCAGTTTGGTGTTCTGACCTCTCTGTACCTGGATATTTATCTCTTTCTCTTAAAAAGTTCTCTTTTATTATTTCTTTGAATAAACTTTCTACTCCTTGATCTTGCTTAACTCCCATTTGAACACTAATAATAACTAAGATTTGGTCTTTTTTTAATGTCTCATATGTATATTTCCATTCATATTTTTTTCCTTTCTCTCCTCTCTATATTTTCAAATACCCTGTCTTTGAACTCACTGATTCTTTCCTCTGCTTAATACATTCTGTTGTTGAAAGCCTTTAATACATTTTCAGTTCAGCAAATGCATTTATCTTTTCCAAAATTTCTGTTTTATTTTCCAATTTCTTTGCTAAATTTATCTGATACATTTCTGAATTTTTTTTTTCTGTGTTATTTTGGAGACCATTGAGTTTCTTCAAAACTGTCATTTCGAATTCTTGGTCAGAGAATTCACACATAGAAGTCAGACACTGGTTCCTTGCTTTGTTCATTTGAGGAGGACAAGTTTCCCTGTTTGCTATTGTCTTATTCCTTGGGAATGAATGCCTGTGTTTTTGTATTGAAGATTTAGTTATTTGTTCCATTCTTTTCTGTCTAGCTTATTTTATATTGTATTGGATATGTTTGCTTAGAGATTCTTTATACTTTACATATGTCTTATTTTTCCCCCACTATATTGTTGCCTCCATTTTGGCACTAGATGGAAACCTTCTATCCAGGCTTGCTTCACTTGTAAACACTCAGAGTGCTACCTGTCCCGAATGGGAGGGGTTCCAAAGGATATATTTCAGTACTGTGGGAAGCTGACTAGGGATTTATGCCCAAGGAAGCTGTGGAATAAGCCTCCTGCACCATGGCCCCGCTGAAGAGTCACTGTGACTTAGCATCCCCTTTGGCAAGTTACAGAGCAGAGTTTCCGGGGCAGTGGATGGCGGTCTCACCTCTTTCTTTTGTCTCTGGCTTTTCTTAGAGATATTTCTTCAGGAATTACTGATGCTTCCTGTGGGTTAAGGCAAAGACGGATCTCTGCCAGTGAACCCAAGATGTTGGAAAAGCTAATTGTCTATCTCTCTCTCACTTTTTCCAATGTAGCAACCATAAATTGTAAAAAAAAAAAAATTGAATGCTTGCTGATTGGCATACTGAGTGAAGGAGTGCCATGAATATGGAAGTCCAATTCTCTTGCCATCTGCTTAGAGGATTTTTCGCTTCTCTGTGACCCTGGGAACTGTCTCCTAACGTTTGGTTTGGAAATGCTGCTGGTAATAATCTCAGCATTATATATGAGATTATATGCTGATATTTTATATATATATATATATATATATATATATATATATATATTCAGTTTTCTGTTTCTCTTGCTTCTATACTACCATTTTGAAACTTAAGATTCTCCTAATTTTTATTCCCAGTGTCTGGTGCTAAGACTCAACTGATATTTATATTCAATAAGTGCTAACTAAAAGAACTTGAAAAATTTTGCCGGGCTCAGTGACTCAGCCTGTAATCCAGCGCTTTGGGAGGCTGAGGTGAGTGTATTGCCTGAGCTCGCGGGTTCGAGACCCACCTGGCCAACTTGGCGAGACCGCGTCTCTACAATAAATCAAAAAATTACCCGGGCGTGGTAGCGCGCCTGTAGTTCCAGCTCCTTGGAAGGCTGAGGCGGAAGGATGGCCGGAGCCCAGCAGGTCGAGGTTGCGGTGGCCGGGAGCGGCCACCGCCCTCCAGCCTGGGCGACAGATTGAGACTCCAACTCAAAAAAAAAAAAAAAAAAACTTAAAGGATGTTGCAAAATTTGGAATGAGGGAAAGTCAATGTGTTTTTTTCTTTAAAAAGCTTTCTACACATCATGCAACAAATCTATTGCTACTTTTCCTCACTTTTGAGTTACTATCAGTTTAATTTTTTTTACATATTATATTTTAGAAAAATAAGTTATTTCTAATTCATTCGTTACTAATTCATTCATTACTAATTTTCTTTACTACCAAGACCCCAAGAAAACTAGAAGTGAAAGTGTGCTGAAAGTTAAAAAGCAGTTATTTTCCCAATTTCTTGATATCTAAATCCATACATGAAAGAGCTTATTAATGAAGATTAATAACTAATATAAGAGCCACAATAATACAAGACAAGCAGTAATATAAGAACCATGATGTCAGGGACTTGCATTTGTTTTGTTTACTGATGAACTCCTTGTGTTGAATAGCCTGACATATATTAATCATGCAACTAATATCTGTTGAATAGAATAATTACCCATGTTTCTTACAGGATAAATTTGAAGTATATATTTGTACTTGGGTTGCTCTTCTTAAAAGCAGAATACCTTTAAGATTCTTTATACCTTACATGTGTCTTTTTTTTCTCCTCACTACATTGTTGCCTCCCTTTTGGCACTAGATGGAACCTTATAACCAGGCTTGGGAGCAGTCTTGTGTGTGCTTAATAAAATGTATTAAAATAATTATTTTATCTCATTCATCAGAATTATGTTTGTCTTTTTACCACTGTCTTTCCTAAGGTTAATTGTAAATTGTAACATCATATCTGATAAGCAGCATGTTATTTTATTCTATGTTTTTAACCTATTTAATGATTTTGCATATACAATAAAGAGAAACTTACATATGAGCTTCAAACTTAGTGAAATGAAATTGTTAATGAGCTTCTCATAAAATCTTCTTTCCTTGAAGGGAAATGAATTTAGCACTGGGGAAGGGCTGGCTCAATTTGTAACAATAATTAGGTCAACTGGCAGCATTTTAGATCTGTAATAAAAAAGTACAGAAAACTGAAGAAAAGGTTGCATGTTATTTTAAATTTTAATTAAATCATATTTCAAGGAAAGTATAAAATATTTACATGCTCAGGTTATTTTATTAATATGATTTGAACAAAAAATGGTAGACTAGATCTTTTTAAATAACTTTTTTATTTTAAAGCAGTTTTAGATTTTCAGAAGACAATTTAAAGTTATTGCAGAATTCTTGTATTCCCTATACCTAGTTTCTTCTATTGATATTTGATATCATATGGCACATTTTTATCATTAACGAACCAATATTAATGCATTACTATGAACTGAAGTCCATGGTTTATTCAGATTTCTCTATATTTAACCTAGCACCCTTTTGCTATTTTAGGATATTATTGATATTACCACATAAAATTTAGTCACCATATTTACTTAGGCTTCTCTTGGTTGTGATAGTTTTTCAAATTTTCCTTGATATTAACAAACTTGACAGTTTTAGAAGTACTGATCAAGTATTTTGTAGAATGTCCCTCAGTTGGAATTTTTCTGGTCTTTTTCTTTTATCATGATTAAATATGAGTTTTTGTGGTAGACCACGGAGATAAAGTACCATTTCACGGAAAGCATCCTTACCTTATATCAACAATACATAATATCAATATTACTTGCTATCATTGATGATGACCTCGATGAGTTGGCTAAGATAGTGTTCTATTGTCAAGTTACTTTGTTCTTCTTCCATACTGTATTCTTTGGAAATATGTGCAGGCCATATTTAGGGAGTAGAAATTTATACTTTATCTTTTTAATGTTAGCATTATCTACATAAATAATTTGGAATTACTCTGCATGGAAGATTTGTTTATTTAAATTTATTTGTTTACCTATCTATTTATTCAAAAATTTACATCAGTATGGACTCATAGATATTTATTTTATACTTTGGGTTATAATCAAGATCTACTTTATTAAATTTCTTGCTTGGGTTTTTTTAGCGTTGGCCACAGAGAGCTCTTTCAGTTGACTCTTGTGTCTTTTTAACATATACCTGTCACTGTCGGTTTTGTGTATGTGTATATCTGTGACTATGTGTTTTAAGAACTTTCTTTTTTTTTTTTTTTTTGAGTTGGCGTCTCACTCCGTCGCCCAGACTGGAGTGCAGTGGCCGCTCCCGGCCACCGCAGCCTCGACCTGCTGGGCTCCGGCGATCCTTCCGCCTCGGCCTTCCAAGTAGCTGGAACTACAGGCGCGCACTACCACGCCCGGCTAATTTTTGATTTATTGTAGAGATGAGGTTTCGCCTGCCTAGGCGGGTCTCGAACCCGCGGGCTCAGGCAATCCACTCACCTCAGCCTCCCAAGGCGCGGAATTACAGGCTGAGCCACCGAGCCCGGCTAAGAACTTTCTTATTTAATGGCACTATAAGAACTCAAGGTTTATTTTGTATTCTTTCTGTTCAAGCCCTACAATCAGTAATTTTAACTAAGGATTCTTGTTTTCTTATCCTGGAAAATGGTATTAGAAATCTAGTTTTGGGTACTTGGTGTACTTGTCATTATTGAAGTGCCATTGTTTCTAAGTCCTCTCAACTGATAAAGTAAGAAAAAAAATATGTATGCACACTGACACATGTGTACACACACACATACACACACACACACACACACACACACACACAAAACCATCAGTAGCAATCTTAAGCTAAACATGAGTTCTCATTGAAGACTCCAACTCTCACCCATCACCTCGTGTATCCTTCTAGCTTTCTCTCCCAGAGAGAAACTTGACTATATACATATCCACCTTCTATTTACTTGCTTGCTCAATTCTAGTACATGTGTAAAATAGCATAAGGGTCGTTAACCTGCACCCCTACTGGTAACAACTTTGTCAACAAGAGCACAGTGCTTATGTTCTGTTCCTTTAGCCTTTAGTCCTACAGACATCATTCAGTCAAAAATCACCTTACCTTTCACTTTTTCAATGAGGCTGTTACAAGAAGTTAAATTGGGTTGTCACATTCTGTGTTCTAACTCTAGATCCCCCAAGCTCTTACATTGTTATTATTATTTTAAAACCTGATATTGAGGTTTACTCTTGGGCTGTAACATTCTACGAGTTTTGACCAGTCCATAGTGTTATGTATCTGTTGTTGCAGTATTATACAGAATGCTTCCACTGCCCTTAACAAAACTCTGCTTCACACATTCAACACTCCCATTTTCGAAATATGTTAAAACTTAATTGCCAATGTGCCTGTATTGAGAGGTGTTGCCTATAGAGCCCTCATGAGTAGATCAATCCACTTCATGGATTAATGATTTAATGAATAAATGGTTTAATGGATAAATGAGTTGCTCTGGGAGTGGCTTTACAAAAAGAGGAGGATATATCTGAGCTAACACACTCAGCCTCTTCACCAAGAGATGCCCTGAGCTACCTCAGAATTCTGCAGTGAGTCCCTACCAGCAAAACACTCACCAGATGGAGTTCCTCACTTTGGACATCTCAGCCTTAGCCTCTTTTACCATAAGAGAAAAACTTCTTTATAAATGATCCAGGATTCATGTGTTTTTAATAAGCAACAGTAAAGGAAATAAGTCATTTATTTATGACTAATGTCCCTCAAACAGAGAGTAACAGAAGGAACCACTAGATTAAAAAATTATAACAATGATCATCAAAAACAAAAGATGCTGAGCAAATATATTTTATTATATTGAAGTATACATGTGTAATTCTTTATAATCTAAATGTCATACAAAATTTGATTTTTAAAAAAATTTCACTTTATTGTAGAAATATGGGGAACAGGTGAGGATTAACTCCACAAGTAGGCTGCGTGCAGGTGAAGTTTGGGCTTCCAACTGGCACATAATCCCCTGATAATGATCCAAGTACCCTTTGTATTGTCACAGGCTTCTCACCCTCATATTTTTCTCCCTCCTCTAGCAGTGCTCAATAACTGCCAACCTCTTCTTTCTGCGAATGTAACTAATGTTCAAGGCCCACTTATTTGTGAGAACAGCAGAATTAAGTTTTTTGTTTCTGTGATAGTTCATTTAGTATGATGGTCTCCAGCTCCATCCAATGTACTGTGAAGTTTGTGATTTTGTTCTTTATGGCTGCATAATACTCCAGCATGTATATGTACCACATTTTTATCCAGTCAATTTTCATTGGGCAGTAGGGTTGGTTCCTGTTATTGCTATTATGAATAGTGTGGCAATAAACTTGCATGTGCACGTGTCTTTTTTGTAGAAAGATTTATGTACCTTTGGGTATATTACCATGACAGTGATTGCTGAATTGTACAGAAGGTCAATTTTCAGTTCTTTTAGGAATTACCACATGGCTTTCCATAGAGGTTGAACTAGCTGGCACTCCCACCAATGGTGTAGAAGCATTCCCTTTTCTCTTCATTGGTTCACCATCTGTTGTTTTTTGACTTATTAATAATAGACATCCTTATCATAGTTTAGTGGTATCTCATTGTAGTTTTGATTTGTATTTCTCTGATAATTAGTGAGGCTGAGCATTTTTTCATGTGTCTGTCAGCCGCCTGTATGTCTTCTTTTGATAAATGTCTGTTAATGTCCTTTGCCCACTTTTTCATGGGGTTGTTTTTTTTCATTTTGAGTTGGTTTTTGTATATGTTGATAGGTAGGGACCCAGTTTTATTCTTCTACATGTGGTCAGCCAGTATTCCCAGCACCATTTGCTAAATATGATCTCCTTTCCCCAGTGATTGTTTTTGGTTTCTTTGTTGAAGTTGAGGTGATTGAAATACCATGTTTTTGCTTCTGGGGTTTCTTTTCCTCTTCCATTGGTCTATGTGACTTTTTTTGTACCACCACCAGATTGGCAGCACTGTACAAACAACTCAGTAATATTTCATAACCTTGGTATGTCAGTGTCTCACGACTGTGTTTGTGTTGACATGTGGTGGTATATTACTGAGTGGCATTTGTCATTGTTGTTCCATGTTTTTGTGTGCCATTGCGAGAGTGTCAGAACTTAAATTAGACCAAAAAACAAACTTTAAATTTATTGTTAAACTTGGCAAGAGTAGAAGTGAAAACAGGAACATGTTAGTCCAAGATTATGGGGATAAGACCATGAAGAGAAAGGCAATGTACAAATGGATTAAATGATATTCTGAGAGGAGAAAAAGCATTACTGATGAAGAAGGTCAAGGTAGCCAGTAACTGGCATAGCTGATAAAAAATTGCAAATTTTTAAAAAATTCTGCATCAAAATTGTCAGTTGAGTTTGAGAACCATAGCATCTATGGAGGAAACAAAAAAATCTTAACAAAAAATCTTGGCATGAAAAAGGTATGTGCAAAACTGGTCCCAAAGGAACTCTAACACCACAACAATGCACCAGTTCACACAGGACTGTCTGAGGGATATTGCATTAGATCTGTAGATTGCCTTAGGTAGGATGAACATCTTGACAATATTGATTATTTTAATCAATGGGCATATAATTTTTTTCATTTGTTTATGTCATCCTCAGTTTATTTGAGCAGTGTTTTGTTGTTCTCATTGTAAAATACTTTCACTTCTCTGGTTAGATGGATGCCAAAATCTTTATTTTATTTTTGTGACTACTGTGAATGAGATTGTGCTTTTATTTGGTTCTGGGCCTGTTTGTTGCTGGTGTATAGAAATGTAACTGTCTTTTTCATGTCAATTTTATAACCCAATGTTATTTTTCAGTGCAAGGACTTTTTTACAGACTCCTTAGGGTTTTCAAAGTATAAAATTATATTATCCACAAAGACAGTAACTTAACTTTCTCTTTTTCTATTTGGATATTCCTAATTTTCTTCTCTTGCCTGATTGCTCTGGCTAGGACTTCCAGAATGTTGTTGAATAGGAGGGATAAGAGTGGACATTCTTGTCTTGTTCCCATTTTTAGGAGAATGCTTCAAGTTTCTGCTCATTGAACAAAATGTTGGTTTATCTGCAATGGCTCCTACTGTTTTGAGGAATGTTCCTTCTATGCCTAGGTGTTCAAGGGGTTTTATCAAGAAGAATCCCGGATTTTGTTTTAATGCTTTTTTTGTGTATAATGGTATAATCATGAGGTGTTTAGTTTTACATCTGCATAATCATGAGGTTCTTAGTTTTACATCTGTTGATGTGCCGAATTATATTTATGGTCTTGTAAATATTGAACCAGCCATGCATTACAGAAATGAAGCCCACCTGATCATGGTGGATAATCCTTTTTGTATCTATGTTCATCAAGTAGATTGGTCTGCAATTATCTTTCCTTGCTGGTTCTTTGCTAAGTTTGTGTATCAGTATGATGTTGGCTACATAAAATGAGTTAGGGAGAGTTCCATCATTTGCAAATGTCTGGAATACTTTCAATAAAATCGGCATAAGTTCCTCCTTGTATGTCTTGTAGATTACAACTGGGAAGTCATCAGTTCTGGGGCTTTTTATGGTGGGGAGATTTTTTTCTGACTGTCGATTTCCTGGATTGTTATTAATCCATTTAGAGTCTCAATTTCTTCTTATTTCAATCTTGAGTGGTTGTGTGATGTCAGAAATTCCTCTATTTCCTTTATGCTTTCTAGTTTATTTTTATATAGATGCTTATAGTAATCTCCGATAACCTTTTGAATTTTTTCAGGGTCATTGTATTTTTTTTTTAAATTGTATTTATTTTGACTTTGTCTTTTTTTTTTTTTTTTGGTCAATCTAGCCAGGGGTCTACTACATTATTCTTTCAAAAACCAGCTATTTGTCTTGTTGACCCTCTCTATTATATTTTTGTCTTCCATATCTTGCAATTGTGAACTTTTCCTGGTGATATAGATTCTTCTGTTGAAATTAGGATTTGGGTGATCTTGCTTTTCTAGGTTCTTAGGCTATTTGTGATTTTTCTGTTTTCATGATGTGTGCATGCAGTGTTATGAATTTTCCTCTTAACACTAATTTCATGGTATCCCAGAGATTTTGATAAGACATGTTTTTGCTTTTGCTTCTTTCCAGGAAACTTTTTATTTCTATCTTAATTTCTGTGTTGATCCAGAAGTCGTACAGCAGCGTGTTATTTAGTGTCCATGTTTTTGTGTGTTTTGGGGAGATATTGTTGGTGGTGATATTTATATTTATCCCACTGTTATCTGAGAAGATGCATGGTATTATTTCAATCTTTTGAAATTTATTCATGCTTTATTTATGTCCGAGAATGTGATTGATCTTGAAGTATGTTTCATGTACTAATAAGAAGAATGTATACTCTGCAGATTTGGGGTGGAGTGTTCTGTAGATAGATGTCTATTAAATTCATTGATTGAACATTGAGCATTGAGCTGAGTTTCCAGATCTCCCTGCTAGATTTTGCTTTGTTTTGTTTTGCCTCAATGACCAATATAAAGCTATTAATGGGGTATTTAGGTCTCCAAATATAATTACGTGAGATTCAGCATCCTCAATTAGCTAACTTAGTATTTGTTTTGTATAACCTAGTACTCCTGTGTTGGGTGCATATATGTTTAAGATTAATATTACTTGTTGGTATATTGAGTCTTTTATCATTATGTAGTGTCCTTCCTTTTCCTTTTTAACTTTTGATGGTTTGAAGTCTGCTTTGTCTGATATCAGAATAGCTATTCCTGTTTTCTCCTGTTTTTTATTTTCTCAAAAGACTGTTTACCTAGTCCCCAACTTTGATCCTGTGGGTGTCCTTTGCAGTGAGATGAGTTTCCTGGAGGTAGTCCACTATTGGATCATGTTTCTTTATCCAATTTGCCACTCTATGTCTCTTTAGTGGCACATTTGATCCATTTATATTCAAATTTATTATTGAAATGTGAGAGTTTATCCCTGTCATTGGGCCCTTAGGGGTTGCTTTGTTTCCTTTTTACTTTTGCATTTATATATGTGTACATTATTGTTTTTGTGAGTGCTCTTTATGCTCTGTTGACTCTGTGCTTTCTTGTACTTTTCTAATGGTTATGATTATTCTTTTTTTTCTGTTTTCAACACCTTGTTAAGCCTCCTGAAGGGCTGGTCTGGAATAGCATGTGCTCTTAGGGACTGGATGTCTGGGAAGTATTTTCATTCTTCATAACTAATGAAGCTTTGCTTGGCAGGGTAGAAAATTCTTGGCTGGAATTGCTTACCTTTAAGATGGTTAAAGATTGAACTCCAGTTCATTGGGGTTTGTAGTGTTTCCGCAGACAAGTCTAGAGCAATTCTGATGGAGCTTCGCCTGTAGGTAGTCTGACCTTTCTCTCTTGCTGCCTTTAGGATTTCTTCTTTCATACTTACCAGGTGGCAGTGGATTACTATGTGTCTTGAGGATGGTTTTCTCATGTGATATCTTGTGTGGTTTCTCAATCTCTTGTGTTTGAATGGTCATCCCTCTAGCAAGATATGAAAAGTTTTATTAGATGATTTCGTGGAATGTTTATTCCAGGGTATTCTCAGTTACATTTTCTGCTTCAGGTACACAAATCAGACATAGATTTGACTTCTTGACATAGTTTCATATCTCTCAGAGGCGTTTCTCCTTCTTGTTGAACTTTTGTTCTATGTTTTTGACAGATTGGGTTAGTTCCATATTTTGATCTTCAAGCTCTGAGATTCTGTCCTCTGTTTGGTTGATTCTGCTCTCTATGCTTATTACTTTGTTTCTGATTTCTAAAACGGAATTCTTTATTCCCATTATTTCAGAATTGGCGTTTTCTGAAATTGACCAACTCTTCATTTATTTTCTGTATGACTTCAGTGAGTTTCACTTCTATTTTCTTTTGATTCTCTCTATTCATTTTGGCCATCCAATCTGTGACTTCAGTGACTGTCATCTGGGGCAAGTTTTTCAGGGAGTGGAGGTTTCCATTGTTTATGCTCTGGTAGCTGTTTGGTCAGGCACCGTCTTTTTAGTAATCTGAGGGTTGCATATTTTATTGTTATTGATTTTTTCTCATTTGTGACAGGCCTATATTTTCTCTTTGTCATTTACTTTGATTTTGTTGCTCTGAAGCTAGTCACTGACCTTCTCTTCCAGGGTCCTTTCTGTGGTTCAATATAAGTCCTTCTGTGAGAGAGGAAGGGGCTCCTTCACTTCAGCTCCTTGCTCCACCCTTTGGTAGGGTTCTCAGCTATAGCAGCTCCAGCTGCTAGCACACTGTGGAGAGTGGGTGGGTAGATGGGCTCTCCCATCTGCAGTCTGAGGTTTGTATCCCAGAAGTCTTCCCACTGAGAAAGTCTTTTGATGTCTTTCGTATTACTCCTTCCCTGCTCAAGTCCATACTCTACTCTTAAAAAAGAACAATTTTTCTAACATGTGGGAGGGAGAAGTGGATCTGCCCTGCAGGCATGCAAGGTTTGGAAGTGTTTATTCTTGATTTGTCTGGGGAGAGGAGCCAGGCACCCATAAGGTTCACTCTGCAGGTAGGCATTCCCTGCTTGGGAGCCAGGCAGTCTCCACTGGCAGAAGCTGTGCTCACTGCTGCTGACCCAACATAGCCTCCCCCGCCCACACCCCTCTCCCATGCATTCCACTTGAGGTTTAGTTGCCTGCTGCTGTGTCCTGACCAGGATTCCTCCCACTTAGTACCAATGACTTGCACATGGCTAGGAGGGGTGAATGGATCCAGAGTGTCTTAAACAATCACTCACTCTACTGGGCAAGGCATCTGTTCCTGTGTGAGCTTGCTGCATGTCAGGGGAGAGTGCAGTGCTTGGATTCTTATGACTGCCATCATTTTCTGGCTCTATGTGCTCAAAATGACCTTTACTGGGTACAGGGTGCCTCATTCAGCCAAAAGTATTTGGGTATTCTATCAGAGGCTTGGTGCATACTCTCTTTACTTGGCAAGAGCATTGCTGGTCTGCTGCTCCATGGTGGCCAGAATTTCCCAGCTTCCAGATCAAGACTGTTGATTTGCTTTCCATTAAGCATGAACCCAGAGACTCTATTGATATTGCCTCAGAATCTCCTCCAAGGAAAAGTTCCCAGGGGAGTTTGCCATACACAGACTCTAGGCTAGGCCAAGAGGTGGGAGTTATGTGGGGAAATGTCCAACATTCTTCTCTTCAAGAACAACATGCTTTTGGCTAGGTAAGTGCCTGCCTGTCCAAAATTTTATTTCTAAGAATTATGATTTTAGTTTGCATTCCCACCAGCAGCGTAGAAGCGTTCCTTTTTCTCCACATCCTCGCCAGCATCTGCTGTTGTTTGTTTTATTAATGATGGCCAATCTTACAGGGGTTAGGTGGTATCTCAATATAGTTTTGATTTGCATTTATCTGATGATGAGTGAGGCTGAGCATTTTTTGTATCTGTTGGCTGCCTGTATATCTTCTTTTGAGAAGTGTCTATTCATGTCTTTTGACCACTTTTTTTTTTTTTTTTTTGAGTTGGAGTCTCACTCTGTCGCCCAGACTGGAGTGCAGTGGCCGCTCCTGGCCAACGCAGCCTCGACCTGCTGGGCTCCGGCGATCGTTCCGCCTCAGCCTTCCAAGTGTGCTACCACACCCGGCTAATTTTTTGATTTATTGTTGAGATGAGGTCTCACCAAGTTCCTCAGGTGGGTCTCTAACCCGTGGGCTCAGGCAATCCACTCACCTCAGCCTCCCAAAGCGTGGGATTACAGACTGAGCCACCAAGCCCGCCCTGACAACATTTTAATGGGGATTTGTTGTTGTTGTTGTTTCTTTTGGGTGCACTTGAGTATCTTATAGATCCTAGATGTTAGGCCTTGTCAGATATACAGTTGGCAAATATTTTTTTCCCATTCAGTGGGCTGGCTCCCTGCTGATGGTTTCTTTTGCTTTGCAGAAGCTCATTAGTTTGATGAGGTTCCCACTTGTCTATCTTATTTCTTAAGGTATTAGCCTTTAGGGTTCTGAATAAGAATTGATTGCCAGATCTAATTTCCATAAGGGTGTCTCCTGCGTTTTCTAAAATTCTTATAGTTGGAGGTTTTACGTTTAGGTCTTTGATCCATTTAGAGTTAACTTTTGTGTATGGTGATAAGTAGGGGTCCTGTTTCAATTTCTGCATGTGATCAGCCAGTTTTCCCAACACCATTTACTGAATAGGTTCTCCTCTCCTCAGTGGTTGTTGTTGGAGGCTTTGTCAAAGATGAGTTGGTTGAGAAATTGAGGCTTTGCTCAATTTGTTCCATTGGTCTATGTGCCTGTTCTTGTACCAATACCAGACTGTTTTGATTACTGTAGTCTTATATGCAAACTAGTGCAACCTCTCTGGAAGACAGTGTGGCGATTTCTGAAAGAATTAGAAATTGACCTTCCATATGACCCAGCAATTCTCCTATTGGGAATATACCCAGAGGAACTCATATCATTCTACAAAAAAGATACCCGCACACGCATGCTTGTTGCAGCTCTATTCACAATAGCAAAATCATGGAATCAACCATGTTGCCCAAAGAAGTTGGACTGGATTTTTAAAAATGTGGTACATATACACAATGAAATATTATGCAGCTATAAAAAAAGACAAACGTATGGACTTTGCGGCAACTTGGATGGATTTGAAGTCGATCGTATTCAGTGATCTATCACAGAAACAAAGAACAGAGTTCCATAGGTTCTCACTCATAAGGTGACCTTGAACAATTATAATACTATAAGAAAGGAATTGGCAGTAGTGGGAAACTGTCAGGGGAGGGGGGTGGGATTAGCAGTTGAGGGAAACTGCTAGGGGAGGGAGGGGCATACCTCATCAACAAGGGCACCTGCCTAATCAACATTTTATACCTAACCCTGAATGTACCCCACATCTTTATTAAAAAAAAAGAGAGAGAATTAGGATTTGACTGAATTTTAGATTCTAAAATATAATTTCAAGGTATAGAGATAATTGATTAACAATTTAGAAAAATTAAACTGTGTTCAAATATTTGAGATATTCCTTTGACACACAGTTCTTTTAAGACTGTGACGAATCATTGTATCCCAATGAACATGGTTTAGTATTTGCCTTCTGTAATATAACAATGACTTTAATTTTGTCACCTAAAATCAACACAGTAACATCTTTGAATCTTACTTAATTTATCCATGGACACCATATTATTTGGAGAAAACTGAGTTTTTATGACATAAGCATTTCCTTGCCACATCTCTAGTAATGCTTAATAATATGTCCTAATAGGAAAAAAAATATTCTACAACCAACTAACATGTTAAAGTAGGTGGAAAAATTTTCAGTGTAATTCTTTTGGTGGTTTCATTCTTTGCCTAACATGGCTGGGTCAACATGACAATCTGTAATGACATTAGTGAATATATATCAGTCAAAACAGCTGTTCTGTTACTTACGTGTTACTCCAAATATCAAGCTTGTATTTTTACATTTCAACTGCTTAAATCCTATATCCTGTGGATACAGCTTGGGTTTTTTTACTAGCAGCATTACACGTTTCTCTTCAGCATAAAAATCAGACTATTGGAGATCACATGCACACTGACGTGAGTCCTCGATGCTGACAGTGTTCTTCGTGTAAATGTGGCACACCTGCCCATTGATTTTGTTTTCAGTATATTTTTAAAATCAGTAAAGCCACAGAAGGTAAATCATCTTTAACAGAACATCAAAAGCACAACTTAACATCTATTTAATAATATTCAATTTACAATTCTAGTAAAAACATACTTAATATAGAGATGAGAAATGACAAATACATTTTCTACAAATGGGAATGTATGTACCAAATAACAAGAATAGGACAAATATAGTTTTTATTTCTATTACATAGGCTCTGTTATTCATTTTTAAAAAGAAAATTGTGTTTCATAGATTTATGAAAACTTTTAATGATAAAAGCTTTATAATCTATGTCTTTCAACACATCTATATTATGCTCACATCTTAAAGGGGAACATAAGTTTCACAGAGTTAAAGAAAAATCTTCAGAGTTATATCACAATAAAAGGCAGACTAAGGTTTCACTAAAAGACCGCCCAACTCCAAAATCTGTGTTCTTTGATTATACCGCACTTACTTTTTTAGTCTAATTTTAATAGGAGGGAGAAAAATACAAAATTATCTAAAATTATATTAAAACCTGCAGTGGTAAAGGTTCTGTACAGAATTAAAGAAAGCATGTCCTAGATTGAAGCAGCAAATGGTGAACAAGTGTAACTTGAGCAAATAGCATACATGTTTTTTAAGACTTTATAGCATTGTTTTCCACTAAACTATAGTCAGCAATAAAAAATAATGATTTTATTCCAATCGATATATCTTTATTTCTTCAATTTTAATTATAACAATATACACAGTTTCTGTGAATTCTGAGAGCACTATATGGGATTTATAAATTACCCTAATTTTAAAAATATTTATTTTTATGCATAAAATTTAAATTGCATCTCTAAAAACACATGGTGTTTGAAGACATTGAAATGATGGCTGTAAGTCTGTCCAAGCCATAAAGATCAACACAAAAAAAGGCAGAAAGGCAAACCACTCTGCGGTCTTTTAGTTTGTAAATTTATACAGGTTTTGATTAATTCATTTGAGGATGACCTAATTTTCAATGATTTCTTTAGCACATTTCACCCATTTCATCTCCATATGCTCCTAATAACTTATCTAACCTAGCTAGAACAAGTTTGCATTACTTCTGGAAACATTCTGAGAATGATAGCATTTCCAGTGAATTAGGCATGCCTTTTATTCTTGGGGGACTTCTGTGTTTAAATGAATACTCACACGCTTCATTACAGTATCTCTAAAATACATGCAAACCCTGAGGCATACCAAATTACTGAATTAAGGTGACATAATTCTTAGAAATAGAGTTCAGTGCTTCACTCCTAAAATATACCTATGTCTCCAAGGTTCTGACTAATTTATTCAGCTAGGGGAACTGCCCCAATTTACTCTGGCTTTCAATAAAATACCTACAGCTGCCTTTAAGTTTAGCTCTGATTTGGGACAGCAGTACCAGTCAAATTAGTGTTATCATGCTATCATTATTTTTAATAGATCTTCATTTCATAAGAGTGAAAAGATTAGGACCCAATCTAACCTGTTACATTTGTTGTTGCTAGAAGATCACATTATGCCTCCCAATGGTAGATGAACATTTGTGTGCAATTGCACTAAAGATAAAATATTCTTTTATGTACAAATAATAGCAATTGTAAAATTTGCTTGATTTTTTTGTCTTAGTAGTCTGAAACATCACAGAAGTTCTGAAGATAGTTATAATTAAAAAATTTAAGAAATGGCCGGGCTCGGTGGCTCAGCCTGTAATCCTGCGCCTCGGGAGGCTGAGGTGAGTGGCTTGCCTGTGCCCGCGGGTTCGAGACCCGCCTGGGCAACTTGACGAGACCTCATCTCTACAATAATTCAAAAAATTAGCCGGGCATGGTAGCACGTGACTGTAGCAACTACTTGGAAGGCTGAGGCGGAAGGATCGCTGGAGCCCAGCAGGTCGAGGCAGCCATGGCTGGAAGCGGCCACTGCACTCCAGTCTGGGCGACGGAGTGAGACTCCAACTCAAAAAAAAAAAAAAAAAAAAATTTAAGAAATGATGTCATTATGGAATAAAATCATTTTTGTGTGTGTTCATAAAATGACAAAACTGGATCCTTATCTGCTGACTAAAATGCTATAACGTGGTATAAATGTGTTTCATATGAAATAATATGTGCATTATTTTAGTAGCTTTTCTAAAATATATATTATCAAATAGTATTTATGGTGACTTCCTGATGGCAGATAGGTGAGGCTGAAGCACAGGACTGAAGAGGAAGACAGTGTCCAATAAATAAGAGCCAGATTGAAATAGAAAATAATGACTCTTGGTTTTTAGTTGACTAAAGTTTCAAAACCCGATTACAGATTTTAAATTGAGCTGTGTGTTCAAACATGACATAACTTGACAGCTGCACATCCAAAATGTAACCTGGTCATTTCTATCTGCCAGAGAACAGGAAAGGCATGTATGGTCTTCTGGGGTGTAGATAAATCTTAATCTAAGAAAGGTTTATTTTTATCACCTAAGCCTGCAGAAAAGGAATAAACACCGAATCTGCAAACATCTGTACTTTAAAAGGCTTTGACAAGATCTGGGTTTTTATTAGGCAGTTAAGGGATTCTACATGTAAAGAGGAAATCATAGCAATAGATTTGGTTAACTTTTCTGAAATGTTAAAAATAATTTTGTATTCCAAAAGTGAAATCTACTCCCTTTGCATAATAATCCAGAGGTTAAACGTGTAATTGCCTCACTCTCCCATTCATATATTGTTTTTGTGTTATCTATAAATTGAAAGTATCTATTCCATCATATTCAAAGGGAAATTTCTTTTGTAATTGAAATTTGTTATTTAATAAATTAAGAGTTATCTCCAAAATACTAAATCTGTGCTGTGTTTGTTATTCTCACATAATAAAAAATAAATTATTATTGTTTTTACTAATGTGCTGATATTCTTAAATAACACAATTTGTAATTTATGATTTAGTCCCTCAAATAGTCCTGATAATATACTCATGAAAGTCTAAAAAAGACAAAGAAAAAATTTCAACAGTACCATTATCAAAGGTACTGGATGATCATCCCAGATGTACCTGAATATTTAAGGCAGAAGTGTGAAAAATTTAATAGAAAACAAACTAAGATGTTTCCATCTTCTCCACCAATATAATTCTTAGATGTACATACCCAAAAGCACGAATTTTTTTTGGCAAAACAAAGTTAGAGAAGAGTCAATCTGGCATATCCACTTTATAAGACATACAGTGAAACCAAAATACAGCTCTTGCAAAAGTATATGGCACACCAGCAGACATTGACATATACTTATCTGCTGTAGTGTCAAATGCATGCAGTGGAACAAAGATGATTACAATATTTTCACTAAGCATGCATTTTGCAATGGAGATTTTGTAATTATGAGCCACTTTATTTTAAAATTAAGAACAGTTTGACAGAGTCATAGTTTACCGTGTGATTTTAATAGAGGCACAGTTAAAATGTTTCTATTTGAATGGGAGCCATATGTACTGTGGCTAAAGCAAGGAGCCTGGAGCTAGAAGACCTAAGATTGAATGTAACCTTCAATTTACTAGAGATATGACTATGTACGAATTGCTTTAGGCTTCCAACTTTCAGTAACAATATCACAATAAGGTTATTGTGAACATTAAAGAAAAATATACCCAATGAGCCTACCTCCTTGGCTTTGTTAAAATGTTAACGTTTATATAACACATTGATTGTAAAAAATGAAAGGGATATATAGAGAAACACAATTCTCAAACATCTGTTTTCATGAAAATTTCTTAGAAATGCAGATAGTGATGCCAATTTATCATCCTCACATCAATAGATTTGGATTTATTAGGAATAGAAGAGGAACTAGTAATGCCCAGTTCTACCAATCTCCTCATCCCATTAGCTACACTTTTAGAAACATAGAAAAGTGGAATAATAAAATATTATTCATATAATTTATTTTATTAATATATTTTGAAAATTGAACATCATGGAGAGATATATCTCACTTTTTTATGACCCGATGAAACCTTTTAAAAAGTAGTTTGGAGCCGGGCTCGGTGGCTCAGCCTGTAATCCCGCGCCTTTGGGAGGCTGAGGTGAGTGGATTGCCTGAGCCCGCGGGTTCGAGACCCGCCTGGGCAACTTGGCGAGACCTCATCTTTATAAATCAAAAAAAACTAGCCGGGCGTGGTAGCGTGCGCCTGTAATTCCGGCTACTCGGAAGGCTGAGGCGGAAGGATCGCCGGAGCCCAGCAGGTCGAGGCTGCGGTGACAGGGAGCGGCCACTGCACTCCAGTCTGGGCGACAGTGAGACTCCAACTCAAAAAAAAAAAAAAAAGTAGTTTGGAAAGTGTGGTACACACAAAACATTTATTTCTTAAGATGAAATTATAAAAAAAACAGATTTCATGGTAAAAATGTAAAACCAATAATGATTAGAAATAAGCAACTTAGACATTGGTGGGAAAGAATGAGAGCAATGAAAAATCTCCTCTCAAGTACAAAGTGTACTTGTGGTGATTACAGGTACACTTAAAGCTCAGACTCCTTTCCCACTATTCAGTGCATCCATGTAGCCAAAAAACATTTGTACCACTAAAGCTACTGAATTAAAAAAAAAAAGAGAGAGAGAGAGAAAAGTAGCCAAAAGTATAAACAAAAAGCAAGTAGAATGTTTTCTAAAACATAATTTGTAATATCAAGACATTTTGCTAGCTATTAACAAATAAAAATCGTAAGATCATAACATGTCCAAACTGCATGATAGGATACAGCCAAACTTGTCTCATTTTAAGTGCTTATGTTTTAAAATTGAAAAATTCGATGCAAGATTTAAATTCTGCAATTTAGAAAATTAAAGTGAAAAAAGAACTGCATAAAAACTGAGTAAAGTTTATCAGCATATGTAGATAGAGAGATGTATAAATATGCTTGCAAATGGTTCTGCCCAATGAATAGAAAGAAAGAAGTGGGAAGGAAAGAGTAAGAAGGAATGGAAGAGGAAAACAGAATTTTTTATTTTTATTTTCATAGAATCCTCATCTGAGTCATAGAGAAAAAATAAGAAAAATTGAATTTATAAACAAAAGCCAAAACTCAAGTATTTCACCCATAGTATAGCTCAAATTGCAAACATAATAGCTGATTTGATCATCTTAAATAACTTTTTAAATTTTATTTTAAAGATGTGGGGTGCAATTCTGAATTAGCTATACAAGTACGTCGTACAGGTAAAGTTTTTGTCTCCCTTTGGTCCCCATTTTACCTGGTTTGAGATCAGGTATCCTTACTGTGTCCCCACCCCTATCCCTAGCAGTATTCCACTACTGTCAATCCCTTTCTTATAGTATTATGGTAAATATTCAGCGTCTGCTTATGAGTTAGAACATGTGGTACTCTATTCTTGGTTTCTGGGATAAATCACTGAGTATGATAGACCATAAATCCATCCAAGTTGCTGGGAAGTCCATATGTTTGTTCTTCTTTATGGCTGCATAGTATTATATTGTGTATAGGTACCACTTTTTTTTTTTTTTTTTATCCAGTCTAGTTCTGATGGGCAGCACAGTTGGTTTCATGTTTTTGCTATTGTGAATCATGTTGCAATAAACATGTGTGTGCCGGTTTTTGTTGTTTTTGTTGTTTTTTTTGGGGGGGGGTTGTTTTTTGTTTTTGGGGGTTTTTTTGAAGAATGATTTGAATTCCTCTGATTATATTCCCAGTAGGAGGATTGCTGGGTCATATGGAAGGACAACGTCTAGTTCTTCAAGAAATCACCACACTGTTTTCTGTAGAGGTTGCATTCCCACCAGTAGCGTGGAAGTGTTCCATTTCTCTGCATCTTCGCCAGCACCTGTAGATACCACCTAACCCAGTAAGAATAGCCGCCATTAATTAATAACTATTTTTAATGAGGCCTATCATTAATTAATTTTTCAGAAGAGAGAACTGACACTTGAAGGTAAAACCGTGAGACCACAATTTTGGCCTTTGAAAAGTGGAATAAACTTTTTTTCCATGTGGATTAAGATATAAACAGAGTATCTGACAGTTCAAAATTATGCCTGAAATGTCCATAGGGGTGTCATGACATCAGCAATATTTTAGTTTTTTTTTCTGCATTGCAGTAAATCAGTTAAGGTTGAGAAAAAGAATATGTTAACTGCTTTTAAAGTCATTATCTTATCTATCTATGTCGGGGTGTGTGTGTATGTGTGTGTGTGTATATATATATTTATATATGCATATATTTCATATATATACATTAGATAGAAGATAGATGATAGATAGATAGATAGATAGATAGATAGATCTGTGTATATATTTACTTCATATGAGTTTAATTGGTGTCTCATCTCTAGCACAGAGTTGGGAATAAGCATCATGATTGAAACAGCAAAATTCCCTATACTCACTATTTTTTAAGCTCGTCCTTGCTTTCTCTCTCTGCCTTCATACACATATAGTTGAATTAAGTGAAATGCTGTATTATGCTCCCTGATGATTAAGTGTGTAATATGTTCTAAAATAGTTGTGAGATGTTACAGATGGTATATAAAACAGTGTTCACAACTATTATTTTTTGTTATTACTATTTTATAGATGAGAAAAATGGAGTTAAAGGAAATGATGTAGTATTCTTCTGCTAGACCCTAGATATTTTATGGATCACGTCAGAGCCACATTCTAAACTACTGTACTAAATTACTGCTCCAAAAGAATTGACCCCAAAACTGATTTTGTTTTGAAAAATCAAGTCTAAAAAAGGTGTTTAGCAATTGTGATCAATAAAATCAAAGGAAACATAAAGAAGTCTAGTGTGCAGGCACTGAACTATGAATGTATTTTGGTGCTTTCTGAATCTAGTAAAGGCAAGAAGTTCTGATATCTACATATATCGAGGATTCCAGGAATCAAGATTCAAATAAAATGAAACCTGAAAGTGAGCTACGTACAGAACAGTAGAAGTCACAGTGTGTGAGTAAAAGGGCAAGGAATCTTGTACCCTTTTAGGGGCTAGGCTGTAAAGAAATAACTACCCTTGAAGAGTCAGGAACCTCGGGAGAACATGGTTACCAAGTTCGCACCACTCTGGTGTCTAGTGAAGAGTAAGTTGAGAAATTCACACAAATCCAATGATTTTTAAAACTGAGAGCACTGCGGGTTCCATCACAGGAAAAATATAAAACCTTCCCTTATATATCTTTATTAAACCAGGACTCCTGGGGCTCTCACAAATACCACTCTGGCTGAGCTCACGGTTAATGTTTAGAAACCATTATAAGAAGGCCTTCAATGAGGAAGTGTGAACAGATGGAAGAAATGGGATCACTTGCTCTCCAAGTGGAAAAATCCATTGGCATTCTAATCCAACTCTCACCAGAAATTTTAGCATAGCTTGACAAGCTAATACTATAATCCTGATGGAATTGGAAAAGCCAAAAATAGCTGTGGAATTTGAAAAAGAAGAGGCTTGTTATCAAACAAGTAGTTAAAACTGGCTAAATGGAACAATAGCTCAAACTTTATATTCCTCAAACACGTATGATATAGGATATATGATGGAAATAGTGATATGGAGAAGGGACTCCCTTTCAGGCTCCCTTGGGAGGCATACCCCAAGTTTAAAAATAAAAGAAATCCTGAGTTCCTCCAAAAGAAATTCAAGGCACCTAGGTAGCCCCAAAGTAAACAAGTAACTTGTTCTGCAAGGTACTAGTAGCCTAAAGGAAGTTGGTATTTGGGAGATGTTTGCTTTCCCCATAGAAATTAAAGATAACATCTTACCATATGTTCCTAAGTTGTCTTTCAGAAAATTGGCCCCCCAACTGTGAACCCCGCCAAATGGATCGCCTGGCATGTAGACCTCAGAAAAGAGGGAACCGAAAGCTAAATTCTGGCTTTGATTCTTTGATTCTTCATTCTACATTTGTTCCTGGGAGTTTGGAGAAAGTCATACTCCCAAGTCAGTTTACGTTTTTGTTTGTTTGCTTTTTCTTACTTACCCCACATTTAAAACAAAACGTCTCACTTTTTAACCAACGGCACATTTAGAAAACATCTTTCAATCTGTCTGTGTCCTGTAAGTCTCCACTTCAAGATATCCTACTTGTTTAACCTAAACCAATGTGTACACTCCATGTATCAGTTTATGAATTTGCTTATAGCTTCTGCTTTCCTGAAACTTACCTCTGCCTTTAAAAACCTTTACTTGTAAGCAATCGAGTAGGTCAAGATTTGAGCATTTAGCTGCCTTCTCTTCCTTGCTTTGTGTTCTGCAAATTAAACACCTTTTTTTCTATCACTGCAAAAAGCAAACAAACAAAAAACCTTGTTGTAGCTATCTGGTTTTGCAATGCCAGGTGAACAGATCACAGTTAGGTTCTAAAACAGTAGCACTGCACATCAATGGGGAAAAGATTGCAATAGTCAGAGTTCTTCACAGAAAGAGAAAATATGATGTAGCATGTATATACATGTGTATATATACACACCAAAACACACATATTCATACACACATATATATACACATACACACATGTTATGCGTCTACATATTTATTTAGAGAGAAAGAGGAGGGGAGCATGATATTTCATTTTTAAAAGTGTCTCATTTAATTGTGGAGGCTTGCCCATCTGAATTTTATAGGCCTACATGCTGGAGATCCAAGGCAGATTCATGTCAGCTCTAGTACAAGGCAATTGGCAGATGGAATTTTCTCTTTTTGGGGGAAGGTCAGTGTTTTTCTCTTACAGCCATCAACATATATTGGATGAGGCCTATCTACATTATGGAGGATAATCTGTTTGCTCAAAAAGTTCACTAATTTAAATGGCGATTTTATCTAAAAAAGTCTTCACAAAAATGTTTAAAATAACATTTGACCTAATATCTGGGTGCCGTGATATTTGTTGTTTGATGTATAAAATTGACCATCACAAGTGTACTTTTTGTCAACTTGGCACCAATATATATCTACTTAAACCATACTTAATTTCCAAGTAAAGAAAATCACAAGGTCATAGATCTACCTAAAATGATACAACTATTCTATTTACAATTGAAAATGTGCTAACTCTTTCTGCAGAAGAGGATACAAAGCTCTTCTGCTTGTTATCCCAAAACTTAAATGTCATGATACAAAGTTAAAGATATTTAAATACTATAATATACAGTCAATACATCTTATGTTATAAATAAAAGAATAAATGAGAAATACATGTGTGTGTGTGTGTGTGTGTATGTGTGTGTGTATTATACAAATGCACACGTCAACGCACAAATACTAATAGCAAAATAAGGATTGAACACTCAGGACAATTACAGTCCCCACTTATCGTCCAGCTGGTCATAGCTGATATCTATAACTACTTTCACTCACTACTTATGCTGTATTCCATTTGTCTCCAGAAAGTACCCCAGCATTCTTTACCTGATTGAGTGAATCAAATCCCTCCAAAGCTTCATTTCTGATGAGTCTGGGTCATCAACAGTCCTATTCAGATTAGGTCATTATACTTTTCCATTGACTTTAATCACAGGACTAGGTAAGCAGTCTATATTCTAAGAGATGCCCTAACCATGCAAGATTTTACCCCTTAACTAGTGCTATAACTGAGTCTTCAAAAGTCCACTCCACTGTTCTATCAAGGGAACTGAATCAGAATAGAAGAAATCATGGCAAGACAAGCATGAGCATTTCCCACAAGCATGAGCCTGTTACCACACTTCATCTGCAGTGAAGCAAATTCTTTGATCAGAAACAACACTGGGTGAAATACAATAATGATGGATTCGATGTTCTGTGTCTGTTTCAGTAAGAACAAGACCCTGCCACTTCAGTGACGGAAGATGTCTGACTTAATCATGTAATTTACCTGTTATTAGACAGCTAGTTGATCACCCAGAGGAATGATGTAATATCAGGACATTCATCACGACAGTGGCCAGATCAGCTTTGGTGAAAAGAACCATGCTGTTTCCCTCTTATATTTTCTTATCATGGAACATAAGATGTTTTCACTTTATATCACAGTACTTAAATCGTGTTCTGGGGGAAGCAGTTCTATGCAAACCTACACCCAAAAGCTGAGGAAGCTGAGAAGCTGAAGTTAGAGATTGACAAATCCATTTTTTTAGAAAGAAATATGTAATACAGACTTAGTGAACAGAAACCATGTCTCAGGCAGCCAAGAGACGAGATGGTGGATCCCCAAACCATGAATTCCAGACTTAGGGCTTAACATACCTCAGGGAAAGGATATATATACATGCTTCAAAAAAGATGTGTAGGACAATTGTACAAGGGCAGGATTTATGATAAGTAAAATAACATCAAGAGTGTTTTGACCAAAAAGAAGGATTTGTGGTAAGTACATGCTCTTCCACAAGAAACAGTAGATAAAATGGAAATCTTAGAGGAATTCTTGGACCTGAAATTAGTCAGAAGTCCACATTGGTGAAGCAGCGTCCAAGACGGAGTTACTTTAACCTCCACAGTATTGCTACGTTTGCATTATAGTATTTAAGTCATAAGATATTTAGGGGAAGAGGAAGCATCGCCCAAAACATTTTGCATCTGCTCCTGGGGCACAGCTTAGTATGTTTTCAGTTGCACGCATGATAGCTGTGTCATGTAAGGTGGATGCGGAACCTTGTTTGAAGATTAAATTATTTGAAGATTAAAATATTTAGGAGATGTGTATGGGTGCCAAGTTGACATAAAAAGTAATGATCACAAGGGTAGTTAGGACATGTTTCCTCTTAGATTGAAAATCCTGCGTCCAATTGCGTTTTTCTTGAGTACCTCAAAACAATCCATGCTCTGCATGACCAAATGGGATGCATGATTCTGTGCTATTAAGATTGTTCTTTTTCAATTTTTGTGCATCTAAGTGCAAGGTGGCAAAATCCATCCAGCTATGTATACCAGAGCCAAGGTTGACACTTTATGCAATAAAGATGAGAGGAAAATGTTAATTATTAAAAGCCCTCTTCCTCATTCCATTTTAATCTACTTTCTTCAACAAGTTTATAATACTTAATTTGGGTTTCATAAAGTTAATTAAATTAACTAGCAGGATTATTTCTGATATTTTCAGTATTTTGTAAATTCATAAATCCAAACTTTTTCCTAACTCATGCACATTTAAAGTACATTTTTTTGTTTTACTAAAAAAAAGTATTTAAGCATTTTGTTTGCAGCATAAATCAATATTCCATAATCTGGCTTATTTATATAAGGTCTGCCTGTGAAACTTTTCTACTAGAAAACTTTACATTTAAAATTAGTGGTAATTGTGGCAAATAATATAATTTTAAATCTGACATCAAAGGTATTATTGAATATAAATCACTCTTAAGAATAGCTTTTGGAATCATGTCTTGCATTTTAACAGCGAGATAATGGACCTTTCAGGAATCCTGCTGCTTACTCTCTTTGGTCATTTGCTTTTATTTTTAACTATTTTCTTTAAAAATGTTAATACATACTCATGCCTGCTGTGATGGAATTATCAGGCACAATTGGGACAGAGTTTGGATTTCTGGTACACACAATACCCTGAGCCTTTGATTCCCAATGAATATTTTGTTCATTAAAATCGTATAAATATGATGTACTGACAAACAATAGAAACGAGTGAACTAGCTAATAGACCAGATACTTTATTGCAATTTCACAACACATGTAATTGATTATTTATAACCACCTCCTCTATCCTTGTGTTTAGGTCCATTATACATATCTTTCTCATGAATACAGTTGCCTCTGCGAATTTTGTTTTGTTTTGTTCGTTTGTTTGGCTTTTGAGGTGGCATCTCACTCTCACACTGAGTCTGGAGTGAGGTGACGAGATCAAATCTCACCACAGAATCAACCTCCTAGGCTCAGGCAATGCTTCCTCCTTGGCCCCCCTAGTAGCTGGAACTAAAGGAGTGTGCCACAACTGGCTAATTTTTTTTTCTACTTTTTGTAAAGAAGAGGTCTCACTTTGTTGCCTAGGCTGGTCTTAAACTAAAATCCTGAGCTCAAGCAAACCTTCTACCTCAGACTCTCCAAGTTTATAGGTGTGAGCCTCTGCACCTGGCCACCTCTGGATTTTTTGACTAAAGAGATCTGCTTATCACTCCACCATAACATGTGTTTAAAATACCTTAACCAAATAAAAACTGTATATTCTAAGTGTTTATAATGGGGTATTATAATTAATAAATATACAGAAGCACCAAAATAAAGGTCATTTGTCATATGCGTGCACTCTGTGATTTTTTTTTTGTATTTCTTTTCAGACGTACTTGCAAAACTTAAGTCTTATGAATAGCACACTGTTATGAAATAGACATGGATATTATTTCAGGCATAGTGCTCTTTTATGTAACAATTTCAAAAGAACAAAGCTTATGATGTTTAAATATATTTGATTATTTTCATATAAACACAATAAGTGCTGAAATGAGATAGCTACTATTATTATATTTATTATTTTTAAAAAGAAATCAAATTTGCACATATTTGATACCTGTTCTTACAAAATTATTTCCAAACAAAACTTCATCTTACTGAAAATTCTGTTTTTTAAAATCTGATATATAATTTTGTCTCACAGTTATTAAATTTAGCTCATTATTTAGACTTCATGCAGGAGATGGCTCGCTAAAGTCGGGGTAATCTGGCAGAGTTTGATGAGGAATCGTTTTTTAAAGATCTAAGAGAAACCAAAAACATAAAATAAAAAAGAATGGTGCAAATCTCAGGTCCAGAAATCATGGGTGGGTGGATGGAGGGTTGTGTCTGCTACCAGGTCAGGAGTGGGGAGTAGGAGGCCACAGAACTGTAAGAAAAAGTAGCTGAAGGGGACCACATAGCACTAGTGTTGCAGGAGTTTTGAACTCCACTGTCAGCTTAAACCAGCAGCTTTGGATTCTCATGCCATGACCGTGGACATGGACCATGGGCACCAAAAGAATAAGTGAAACAAGGACTTGATTAAGGAATAAAGCTCTCTGCAGAGAAGAGAGGGAACCCAAATGGGGTACCCGGTGCTACAAGTTTGTGTGTGTGTGTGTGTGTGTGTGTGTGTGTGGTTTTTATCTTATCTTTTCTGGGGGTATTTCTCTCATTTACATCTTATCCATCCCTTACTTGCTGAGACCCAATTCTTATTGCACAGGCGGGTCCTTGACCAAAGTTACTCCATCTTGAATATTACCCATAAGTATCATAGAAAAGCCCACTTGATGGAGAGGTATGACTTCAATGCTAATGTTATATTAATGATTATAATTAGCCAAGATCAAGTTAGGACATTTTAAAAAGCTACTGTGCCTATGTTTAAGCAACAAAAAGTCCCTTTTGACAGTACAGCCTGGGTTGAGAGGATGTTTTCAACCACATTAACCACATTTCCAACCAACAATTATATAAAGGGAGTGGTGCAGAGGGTGTTTCCTCAGATGTTAAGTCTCCTCGAGACCCTCCCTCTCTGTCTGCCTAACCAACTTCTGGCTGTCTCCTCTCTCACTAGCTACTGACATTCTATACAGTCAGGAACCAGGCTATAAAGACTTGGGCATCACTCTCCTCCTGCCTTTTCGGGGAAGATGTCCTACTGGTGCATATCTCTGCTTAGGTACAGCCCAGATGGTGTAGCCCACTGATGGCTAGTGTTCCAAGGCACAAAGCATGGTATAGGAGAATGGAGACAGGCTCTGAAGGAGCAAACAGAAAATATCCAGAAATGCCTGCATCTGTGCCATTATCTTAAGGTAATAAAGGCCAATTACTGTTTTGCTTTCATTCCATCACATATTTAAGGAAGGAAAAAAATTATAGGAATTTCTTTTGGAGTATAAAACATAAATAGTAACTAATATACATATATACAACATAACTAATATACCAGGGCTACCAAAAATATATATACATTTTAAGATATGTTGTCTATGTATTACTTTAGTTTGCCATAATCAGAAGTGTCTGGGCACTGATGATAACCACTTGGAGTGCCTCTTGTAGTTGCAGAACTCAAATGTGACTTATATTCATCTTTTGTTATTGGTATATATTCTTAAAATTTTAATATAACTTTTTTCCCTTGTTAGAATGTGTGTACATGCTTTTGGTACCCTCTGCATATATAAATGAATGTCTCATTTTTCTTAATGACCTTTGTAAATTCAGATTCTACTCTTTATAGTGGTGAGTAGTCCACAGAATATAAGTCAGGGATAGATATGTCTGAGAGGGTAGCTAGTAAAGTTTGTAAACTAATAAAGTGGTCATTGGATTAAAACACAATTAGAAGCAGTAGTCTAGCTAAATTTCTTTACAGCTACTTAGCTA
The DNA here is from genome assembly GCA_963574415.1 of Tarsius wallacei. Classification (NCBI taxonomy): domain Eukaryota; kingdom Metazoa; phylum Chordata; class Mammalia; order Primates; family Tarsiidae; genus Tarsius; species Tarsius wallacei. Next base: position 33,108 of record CAUYQG010152054.1, on the reverse strand, counting down.
TTGAGATCTTCACACATTAACTCCTCACAAAGTACAAAGTTCCTGTGCACACTGCATATTCATTTACACTGTGGAATATATCCATTCTCCCCTGTTTCTTTGTATACAACCTCTATTTTTAATTTGGGAGCTATGAGACATGAGAACTAGAATTTTATTTTCCTTTCCTAGCAGCAGACATATCTGTGAAGTCATTTCTTTATTTGGAAAATATAGAAGCATTGATTCAGTAGTAGAGAGATTATTTCTAAAGACCCCCTTGCAGCTTTTACATGCAGAAATTAATTTTAATTAACAGAATAAGTATGCCCATACGTATTTGAGACAGTTTGAACAATCCCTTGGTCATTTTATGGTGGTAATGTTCCACTAACCCTTAATCACAAACAGAGAAATGGAGTTGACATTATGCTTCCAGAGTAGTTGTATTACAAGTACTATGAAACATTAAATATGGAAGAACTAATAAGGTATTAATTTATGAGCAGAAGCATAACCACATAGATCAGCCAAGTGAGGCATGCTGAGCAGAAGGTACATGGAAGCAGCAAGCGAATGGCTGCAAGTGTGCACAAGAGTTAATTTTCTAATACAATCCAATGACTGAGAATTTCCAAGATGGCAGATAGGGAAGGGAAAGCAGGAAGACTTCAAGATGGCATCTAAAATGGCAAAAGCAAAGTAACTTCCAACTTCTGAGGCTGACATGAATTCAAGGGACAGACACTGTGCGATGGTCACAGATTGAAGCATTAGCTGCACATGTACTCACTGGGGAAAGGACTGTTCTTCAAACATAGTTTAAGACATAAGTTTTCACACAAAAATTTTAGTCAATAGTATCCTCTGTATATACCAGTACTAGATTGATGATCGGTAGGCAGATAGATAGATGATGCATGGATAGAAAGATTAGATAGATAGATAAATAGATAGATAGATAGATAGATAGATAGATAGATAGATAGATAGATAGATAGTCTAAATAGATAAATATTTTTAAAACATCAGGTCTTCCTGCAAGATGGTGGCCAGACGGGTCGTACTGTGAGAGTCTCCACAAAAGCAAGTGTCCATAAAGACTCTCTGTGAGAGTAGGCATGAACTGTGGGTGAATGAAAGTCTGCCTGAGGGGATACTTAGGATCTTGTATCCGAGGCTCTCTTCTGGAGGTGACTACAAATCCCCATTGCCCTGAGGTTAGAGCTGCCAGTGCACAGGATCATCTGCTGTTCACAGGACTCTCCTGAGAAGAGCTTACCAAATACAACTGATTCTCACCACCTGGTGCCTGGCCCACACCATCACCTGTTAAAGCAAATCAGCTGGGGCACGAGACCTGATCAGTGGAGAGAGAAGATCGGAGAGTGCAGGAGAGGAGCCCCATCCCGGGGGAGGAAACGCTGACCACAGCCATTTTCTCTATCCCAGGACCAGGCAGAGATATACATTGAACCATCCAGCTGTGCACAGCTACACACAGGTGCACACAGCTCAGCTCCTCCCCGCCTCCAAATGAGGACCTAAGATAATCCATAATACTGGGAGAGACAGAAGCCCCTCCCCCATGCTGGAGTGGACACAGACAGGTAAGATCTAAGGGGCATACTTGACAGGCAGCAAGTCGGGTGAGTCCAGATCTGATCCACCCTCCTTCCGCAGTAGGCCTGTATTAGAAAATTAACTCTTGTGCACACAGGCTGAGAGCAATCTTATCAACTGAGAGCAAAGGGAAGGCGCTGGAGATCAGAGCTGAAAGGAAGTTGGACTTACAGGAAAGACCTCAGGTGAGTTTGTTTCCTTGTTTTGTTTTGTCTTGTTTTGTTTGTTTGTTTTGCTCACTTTTGTTTGTTTTTGCTTTTTTCTCTTTCTCTCTGTTTTTGATAACGTTTTCATACTTGCTTTGTTTCTGTTATTTTATTGATTTTTAAATTTTTAAAATTTTAGACTTCTTATTTTTGTATGGGGAAAGTACATCAATAGGGAGATTTTTGTTAGTTTGTGTATTTGTATTATTTTCTGTATGTTTTATTTTTATTTACTCTTTTCTGTCTTTGTGTCTTTTTTCATTTGTTTGTTGGTACATCTGTCTGTTTTCCTTCTTCCTCATCTCTCTCTCTCTCTCTACCTTCCTCTGCCCCCCCCTCCTTTTTCCATTCTTTTCCTTTTTCTTACCTCATTTTGCTTTCAGGAGCAAACCTACGCCTCAACTGCATGGAGACATTGTAAGGCAGTGGGAAATTGGTTCCAGGGTGCCCACACATCTGTCAGTGGACACTGGCAGACTCTATCACTATCATAGCTTGGGACTTTAATACCCCACTCTCAACCTTAGATAGATTATCAAGATAAAACTCAGCAAGGAGATCCGAAACTTCAATATGACTGTTGACCAAATGGACTTAATTGATACCTACAGGACACTTCACCCAACAACCACAGAATTTACATTCTACTCATCACCACATGGAAAGTACTCTAAGATTGAACACATCCTCAGCCATAAATCAAGCATAAACAAATTTCATAAGCTTGATATTGTTCCATGTACCTTTTCAGACCACAGTGGAATAAAAATGAATATCAACAACAACAAAGTTCCCCCCAAACCCACAAAGATATAGATACTAAACAGCATGATGCTAAGCAACTCCTGGGTCAATAGGGAAATCAAAACAGAGATTAAAACATACCTGGAAACAAATTAAAATGAAGAAACATTTTACCAAAACCTCTGGGATGCCATGAAATCAGTAGTAAGAGGGGAATTCTTATCATTGCAAACACACATGAAGAAAATAGAAATATCACAAGTTAACAGTCTAACAAGTCACCTAAGGAAGCTGGAAAAGCAAGACCACCAAAACCCTAACATCAGTAGAAGAATCCAGATCACCAAAATACATACCCAAATTCGGGACATAGAAGACAAAAGATAATACAGAAAAGTCAACGAAACAAAAAGCTTGTTCTTTGAAAGGATAAACAAGATTGATGGTGCCCTAGCTAGACTGGCAAGAAAAAGAGAGAAAAAGCCAAATTAACACAATCAGAAACACAAAAGGTAAAGTCACATCTGACCCTGAAGAAATACAAAAGATTATCAGAGACTACTATGCACATTTGTATGGAAACAAACGTGAAAACCTGAAGGAAATGGAGACATTTCTGACATCACACAGTCTCCCCAGGTTGAAACAAGAAGAAATTGAGACCCTAAATGACCAATAATAATCCAGAAAATTGATTATGTCATAAGAAAACTACATCCAAAAAAGTCCTGGAGCAGATGGCTTTCCAGCAGAATTCTCAAAACATACAAGGAGAAACTGAAACTGAAACGCATCCAGGTGATTGAGAAAGATGGAACTCTCCCCAAGCTAACATCATATTGATATCCAAGACAGGTAAAGATCCAAAAAACAAAGAGAACTACAGGTCAATATCCTTGATGAACATAGATGCTAACATTCTCCACGCTATCCTAGCAAACTGGATTCAACAACATATCTCAAAAATCATCCACCACAAACAAGTAGGCTTCATCCCTGAGATGCAGGGCTGCTTCAACATTCATAAGACCATAAACGTAATTAAATACATCAACAGACTTAAAAACAAAAACCACATGATTATATCATTAGATGCAAAAAAGCTTTTGATAAAATCCAGCACTCCTTCTTGATAAAAATCCTTAAACATCTAGGCATAACTAGAACAAACCTCAAAATAGTAAGAGCCATCTATGAGAACCCCACAGCCAACATACTGCTAAACAGACAAATATGGAACCATTTCCCCTGAAGAGTGGAATAAGACAAGGATTTCCCCTCTCACCCCTCCTGCTCAACATAGTTTTGGAAGTCCTAGCTAGAGCTATCAGACAAGACAAGGAGACCAGGGGTATACAAATAGGAAAAGAGAAAGTCAAATTAACCCTCTTTGCAGACGACATGATTCTATACCTTGAAAACCCATGAGAATCTGTCAAAAATCTACTTGCACCGATAAAGGACTTTGGCAAAATCTCAGCGTATAAAATAAATGTGCAAAAGGCAATTGCATTTACATACACCAGTAATAAACAAACAGAAACTCAAATAAAAAGCATAATCCCATTAATAATAGCCACAAAAAAAATAAAAAATAAAAAATAAAATAAAAAAAACACTGCTCAGAGAAATCAAAGATGATACAAACAAGTGGAAAAATATTCCAAGTTCACGGATTGGAAGAATCAACATTGTTAAGACATCCTTTCTACCTAAGGCAATCTACAGATTTGACACAATACCCATCAAATTACCAGCAGCATTCTCCTCAGACCTGGAAACAACAATACAAAAATTCATATGGAAACATAAATGACTACAAATAGCCAAAACAATCCTCAGCAAAAAAAAAAAAAAAAAAAAAAGCAGGAGGTATCACACTCCCAGACTTTAAACTTTATTATAAAGCTACAATAATCAAAGCAGCCTGGTATTGGTACAAGAACAGGAATATATACCAATGGAACAGGACTGAGATTCCAGAAGCAAAACCTCAATTTCTCAACCAACTCCTCAACCACTACTGGGAAGAGGAGAATCTATGCAGTAAATGGTGCTGGGAAAAATGACTGACCACATGCAGGAGACTAAAACAAGACCCTTACCTAGCCCCATACATAAAAATCAACTCTAAATGGATCAGAGAACTAAACATAAAACCTCAAACTATAAGAATCTTCGAAAATGCAGGAGACACCCTTATGGAAATTGGAACTGGCAACCAATTCCTGATCAAAACCCCAAGTGCCCAAGTCATAATAGATAAGATAGACAAGTGAGACCTCATCAAACTGACAAGCTTCTGCAAAGCCAAAGAAACCATCGAGAGAGCGGAGAGACAGTCCACAGCCTGGGAAAAAATATTTTCCAACTGTATGTCTGACAAAGGTCTAACATCAAAAATCTACAAGGAACTCAAACGTGCTGAAAAGGAAAAAAATAAAACAAATAGCCCCATTACAAAGTGGACAAAAGATATGAATAGATAGTTCTCAAAAGAAGATGTACAAGCAGCCAACAGATACATTAAAAAATGCTCAGCCTCACTAGTCATCAAAGAAAAGCAAATTAAAACCTCACTGAAATACACCTAACTCCAATCAGGATGGCTATCATCAATAACTCAAAAAACAACAGATGCTGGAGAGGATGGGGTGAAAAGAGAACACTTCTACATTGTTGATGGGAGTGCAGACTAGTACAACCCCTGTGGAAAACAGTGTGGTGAATCCTAAAAGTGCTAACAATCAATTTTCCATATGACCCCACAATTCCCCTACTGGGAATATACCCAGAAGAATTCAGATCACTCTATAAAAAAGATATCAGCACATGTATGTTCATCACAGCATTGTTCAAAATAGCAAGAACATGGAACCAACTGTGCTGCCCATCAAAAGAGGACTGGTTAAAAAAAATGTGGTACATATACACAATGGAATATTACGTAGTCATAAAGAACAAACCATGAACTTCCACAGCAACCTGGATGGACTTAGAATCTATAATACTGAGTGATCTTTCACAGAAACAAAGAACTGAATTATCACATATTCTCACTCAAAAGTGGACCTATAAGAAAAGGATTGACAGTAGCAGGAAACTGTGGGGGAGTTGGGGGGATGGGGAGGTGGGATTGACAGTAGTGGGAATCTGCCTGGGAAAGGGTGGGGCACACCTCATCAACAAGGGCACCTGCACAATGAATATTTGTATACCTAACCCTGAATTGTACTCCACATCTTTAAAATAAAAACATTAAAAGTTTAAAAAAAAATCATCAATTACCCAATTAAGAAAAGTAAACATGTAAGTATTAAATTAAGCCAAAAAAGAAATATAAACAAATAGTTGGAGTCAGCACCAGCTTCTTCTTTGTAGCAGGAAACTTATTTTTTAAGTATGTACCCCCGGAATTCATGTATTTTTTGCAACAGCCTTATAATAATGGTCATGGTTCGTCAATCCTTAAATACATGTTCTTTTTTTCTTTTACTATGCTACAAAGAATACTACACATGCCTTTTATACCCTTATAGTAGATGCTTGCTGCTACTATTATATTTTAAAAGAGAATAGGAATTTGGTAGCTATATCTACAGTGCAAAGACTAATACACGACTATTATTCAGTTAATGTGTGTGTGTGTGTGTGTGTGTGTGTGTGTGTGTGTGTGTGTGTATGTGTGTATCTTGGAGTTAAATTCCAAACAAAATGACTAAAACATTAAAAATGCACTCCAGGGAGGGAAAAGGAAGACTAAGACAAGTAGCATTTATTATTTATGATAAATATATGGTATTATTTGTTTTTCAAACTACATATTTGTATTATTTTAATATAAAATATTAGATTAAATGAAATCTTAGACAAATGTGATAAACATAGGGATACACGAACTTTTTTATTACATTCTTCTATAGGTTAGCAAAACCCAAAACTTCTCAAACACAATATAATAACACCTGACATTGACAATAACTAAAACAAAACTGAATGGAGAGGAGGAAGGATGGGACACTAAAAGTATGGAAACAGAAAAGCTTTCATCTCATAGGACGGATATAACATATACTATTAGGCCTTGAAGATAATTTAGTCAACTATTCCTTATTTTACTAACAGAAACCTTGGGTTAGAGAAAACAAGTTACTTGAAGATGATCATGTGTCAGTCAACCGCAAATCCAGAGCTGGGTAAAGCTCTTTTGCCTACAGTTTGGGGATCTGTTATTTATTCTACATTTGTGTAAAATCACATGTTGTTCTTCATCAGAGAGCTGCAAAGAGAGTATTGATCGAAAGGGAAATATTTTAGTAAAAAACACATTACACACAGTCTTTCTACATACCCAGAAATATGTGCTTTATATCCCAATTATGCAAAAGAAGAAAGTCTGATCAATTTGGTCTATTCTGAAAGTTTTTATAAATGTAAATTTTGCTTAAAAATGATTTTTACAACATTTTGAATAATTTGAAAAATTATGAAAAGTTTACTACACACAGACACACACACACAGATGAGTAGTTTAATGAATAAAATTTGAATGGGTGTTTTGATGTTTGCAATGTTTCTGTTTTCAGCATTTTCCAAGTCTAATATTGTTTCACTGAAGGTTTGAAGTGTTTAATTAGTTTTGTTGTTCAACACGAAAAATGGATTATGGCGTCCTTTGAAAAATATTCTGATAAAAATGATTAGACAAAGCAGATTAACAACTTAATACTGCCATGTAAACAGAGAAGAGCAAAAAAATAAATGCTCAATATGATTATAGTTAATATGTGCATATATATGTATTATGCCATCAAAGTTAAATCCATCACTTTCAATTCATATTTTTCTCTTTATTCATTATTGCTTACTGAGAATTTATTAGTATATTCCTGAAAATTTTCATTAGTGTTAATTTATAATGTTTAGCATTTCTTGTTAACATAATTGGAAGTACAATTGAGAATAATTAATAACCACATTTAAGAGGACTTTTTGAGGTGTTGTTTGGGGTTTTAATATCTTACAAATTTACGAAAAGAGAACACGATCAAATTCATCAGTTAGGTTAATGTAAGCAATTTTTAAAAACTTATACTGATTTAATCTAGAAATCAGTACAATTACATTATTTCGGCTTGATCACCTTGAGTCTTACCTTGGTTTTGACTATTTCCAGACAGCTGTTTGCTCCCCACTGTTAGAATGCCCTGCACTGCTTTGATACTTTGTTTAAACACGTGTAAAATGAGACTAGACTGTTACTCTTATTCCAGTGATGCTCTAAATACAGAAATTGTTTTTTTAATGAAAATAAAGCTCACAGAACCTTCAAAACATTTTGATTTGAATGAATCAAGTCTGTATCCAGAAAAACAATCGTCTCTTCCGGTAATATTTATTTGTGATTCAGATACAGCTCTTATTCAAAGAAATCTTTTATTTAAACAAATATTTATTGTAACATTGTTTGAAAATTTCTTTAAAATCTTAAGTATCACATTTGATCTAAAATTTGAGGCCAATTTCTCTTCATATTTACAAAATAGTCATCTAGTCACTTAATGGGTATAAGACCTTATTTACTGAATGATATGACAAAATCAGATCACTTTTTATTATTTTTATTTTATTTTATTTTAAAGATATGGGGTACAATTCAGGGTTAGGTATACAAATGTTCATCATGCAGGTATCCTTGTTGATGAGGTGTGCCCTTCCCTCCCCGGCAATTTCCCCCAAATGCCAATCCCACCCCCCCAACCCTGGCAGTTTCCCACTACTGTCAATCCCTTTCTTATAGTATTATGATAACATAGTCTTCTTATGAGTGGCAATATATAGTACTCTGTTCTTTGTTTCTGTGATAGATCACTGAGTATGATCCATCCAAGTTGCTGCGAAATCCATATGTTTGTTGTCTTCCTTTATGGCTGCATAATATTCTTTATTAGAAGTCATTACTAATTAACACGATGCTTATAGCAAAATTAACTAAAGGATAGAGTTATAATTTTACTACTTCTCTAGATATCCCTGTCTTTTGTTACTGAAAACAATAAAGTTATTGTGCATCTTCTTTCATTTTAAATATATTTAAACATCAATTAAAATTATCACAACACTTGAATCTACTATCTATTAATCCTTAATGATTCCCATTTCTCCCTTGACAGTTACTTTTTTAATGTTAATAATTATCAAATTCAGAAAAATATAAAACACATGTGCATCTTTAACACTAAGAGACAGAATCTCTCAATTTTGTCTTTCTGATTTTAGAAAGACATATATATTTAGAAAGCCCGTATATTTCTTCAGTAATATGAATAGCCTGTGCCATAGGTCATATTCATGTTAGCAACATGTTAGCAAAATCAATAGACCACATTTTACTGCAACTTAATCCTCATGGAAAATAAGAATAACTTAAAAGTTAGGCATGTTAACAATACAGTAGCAATTACAGGACATGTACAAGGAAAAATATTATAAGACAACAATACCAAGTTCTTCATCTATTATAAATAATGTTATTTAAAACCATTGAAAATTTTGAGACAGAAAGAAATCTTAGTTCTTGTTATATTAATGCATCTTTACGATGTGCTTCCATTTATACATTTATTTGAGATTCCCTTACCTACTTTTCCCTAATTTTACCCTGAATATTTTTTTCCTGTGTTGACTGTTTCCTTGTCTTATTTGTTAGTACTCAGTTGGGAAACAGTTACATTAAAATAAACCCTTTGATCATGTCTATTACTTTCACTTTAAATGTGTAGCTTAAAAGTACCCTGTCACTTTTTCTTGTGTATGATGCAGACAATAAAAAAAGTGAAGACAGCATCTTTACCCCTTCAAGAGACTAGAAATTAAATTCTCTTTTTCTATATTCTAACACAAAATCTTATTTTCATTCATAGTATACCTGTTCTCCACTTATTTTTGACACCAGAGAAATCATTACTCTTTCCTGTATTCAACATGCTAAGTAAGATTCATTTACTTTTCATTTTTAACTAAATATATTTTTCTAGATTTTAAATACCTGAAAAATTTTCTAGTAATTCCAAAAGAGAAATTGATTGTATCATTACTTTAATTAAGGTATAACATTATTGAGTGATAATACTACATAAAGTATGTAACTTCTCAAGAAGTCATCAATCATTATTTTAATTTGGATAGACTGAAAAGTCTGACATTTTTTTCACTTGTTAAAGGAGATAAGTGTACTTGATACTATTTAAATGCTACTCTGGGCTTTTTAAAGTTAGCTGATGTCCTGACCTTTAGAACATTCCTCATGGATTCTGGGCACTGGCCCATGCTCAGCCTAATTTGACAGATATTGGGCAGGTTGTTCTCACTGGCACTCAGTTCCATGTGTTTAAGACCTGGCAGTGACAGCGCTCAGCTTAAGAAAAAACAGCATGAACAACTGTGCTCAAAATTCTACACAGTGACATCCAAGAAAAGTTTACTTTTTGGGAAAAAAACAGTATAATTTACCACTGGTAATCTTTTGTGGATATCTAGAAATCACATATATTTTTTAAAACAAAAATCTACTTATTTTATGTTACCAGACAAAAGTAATATTAATGCAATATTTTGAGATATCTAAATATATTCAGGAGTTAGGTTATTTAAACATTTTCAAACACTCATATTTCAGCTCTGCCTCCTTTTATATTTTGTATTCCAAAACTCTAGGAAAACAACTTTACGTAAAATTGCTTATAAATTTGTATTTTTATAGAGAAAATCAAAATATAAATAAAATGGTTACGAATTTCTGGTTTAATAGGATTAAAAAATATTTTTGTATTAAATTAGAGAAATTTTCGTGTACTAATCTAAAATAAATAATTCTTAAAATTAATTTTTTGAATAAAGTATTTTGAAAAACGACATATATTTAAGACTTATCAAATGCATTTTTCTCTTAATTTTTATATTGGAGAGTAAGAATAAGAATCACCAAAATATCTGGTTAGTTTTCTTTAACAATGTGAGAAAAGTCAGTTTTCGTAGTAATTCATGCCAAACCTAATTATACAGTCCATTCAGAAGTCAAAATACATCTGGCATCATTATGCCCTGATTGCATGATGCTACCTTCTGAAGAGACAGACAGAGATGCATTTAAAAGTGTCTGAATGAGAGATTGTTGGAGTCTTAAGATGTAGCAAGCATCTGTCATAAAGAGACACCACCGTTTTTCTGGCACCAACAATGTGCATTTAAAGAAGAATAGATTCTACATGCCTATATCCTATATTAAAATCCTAGAATACAAAACCCCCTCTTTAAGTTCTGAGAAAATTCTGAGCAAAGGGAATTTATTTCCAAATGACAACTTAGTTGCATATCTATGCAAAGAGTAAGTATATTTAAACTTGTTGAAACTATTTCTGTATGACAATGGTATTAATAGACTATAGCACCATGAACAATAACCAAAGACTAGAATATTCATCCAAAGTATTTATTCAAGATAAAATTGTATCCTGTTAAGGTTTTTTATATTTTGAAGCCATCTTTTTGGTGTGTGAAATGCTGAGTCAAGATTATACTGTGTAGGGGGAGGGCCATGATGGCTAACTGAAGATATACCTCTCACCTGCAGCTCTCAGCAAAGAAACATATGGAGAGGCAGACTTAGGGCTGAGAGGGTTGACCTGAAAATCCAAGCAGAATTCTATCAGATAGGTCACCTGGGTATGTGGAAGGTGGACAGTTTCTGGCCCCAGACAAGCCTAGAAGCAGTTGGGCACAAGATTAGCTGAGGGATTTTGGAGAAGGAAGGAGTGAGTGGAAATAACAGTTTTTCTTCCCTATACACCCCATGTAAGCCTCTGCAGTCTCAGCCATGGAAAAGACAGAGTCCAGACCCTCACCCAGCACCTCTCCTACACTGGTCAGGTGCAGCAGAATGCCCTAAATAGAAACAGAGGCACTGGCTGGAGCCATGTGGATCCTAAGGAACCCCAGTTCCCAGATCCCAGCACTGGGAGTGCCGAACCCCTCATGGAGTAAATACCCTGCCAGGGTGGTTGTGCTGCATGGGCATGACCCCCTCCCTCTCCAGCACCCAGCAGGGGCAACATGACCACTGGGAATGTTTTTCCAGTACTGACAGCCATTGTGTCCCCAGGTCAGGGCTACAGACATTGCTTTCTCCCAGGAGGCTGCCATTGTTGCAATGCTTCTCCCACAGGGCAGGGAGGATTCTAAGAGGCAGGGTACCTCTGCACAGCACAAAAGTGGTGATGGCCCTGCCCACTTACAAACTGAAGGAGGAATCATAGCTCTTCACTGCTTTCCTTCTAGCCCTGGAGGAAAAGAGCAGTCCTGCCCTGACAGGAGGAGCCCACTCAATAACCCCAAGGACACCTGAGCTGAAGTAGAGCTACTGGGCCTGCCTGGTTGCCTGTCAATTCTGCTGATGAGACATGTAGCCTGGGGAGGAGACCACTGGTAATCCAACCATGGCCCCCTTGGCATCTGTGCTAGAGGGAGGGCAAAGCCTCTGAACTAGGGGATAGGCCTCACCCTGTTTTCACCAGACTGCACCAGTGTAGCAGTTCCAGAATGTTTCCTCATAGTTCACCACTCTTCCTGCCATGGCTGGTTCACAGGCAGGCCAGAGGAGGAAAGCCAGGCCAAAAAACAAAACAAAACAAACAAACAAACAAAAAATAAGACATAAATTGCTACTTCAGTAGTAGCAACCTTATTTAAGTAAAAAAAAAAAAGAGAGAAAAACAGAAAAATCTCCCCTCAAAGATGAGGAAGAATCAGCACAAAAATCCCACTGGCAAACCTTAAAGAGTCAGTACAAAGGGTTTCCCATATCCCAAGCAATGGAACTCATTCATCATGGTCTGACCCTGTTAACAGACATAGAATTGAAACTATGGATGACAAAGACAATCAAGGAGATCCATAAGAACGTGGATACCCAAATAATTCAGGCCACAAAAATAGTGCAGAGAGTGGAAGCTGAACTGGCCACAATAAGAAAGGACCAATCCCAACTTCTGGAAATGAAAAATTATCTCCTGTAATTTCAAACACAATAGTAAGTCTTACAGCATAATCATACAGATAGAGGAAAGAATCTCAGCATTAGATCACCAAGCATTAGATCACTGACAAGGAAATCTGGAAGGTTAACTAAACACTAGACCAACTGGGTCTAATTGACATCTACAGAACGAGTCACTCAACACCACAGAATATACATTCTTCTTATCAACACACGAAACATACTCCAACATGGACCACATACTTGAACATAAATTAAACATGAATAACTTTCAAAATATCAAAATTATGCCAAATATCATCTCGGTCCACAGTGGAATAAAAATAAATATCACTCATAAAAATCTCCCCCCAAACACACAAATATGTGATAATTAAACAACATAGTTTGAATGGCTTTTGGATTAATACCAAATTCCAGGAAGAAATAAAATTATTCCTAGAAGCAAACAAAAATAAAGACACAACACACCAAATCTCTAGGACGCCATGAAAACAGCACTGAGAGAGAAGGTTGTAACATTGCATGCACTTATCCAGAAAATAGAGGGAACTTAAGTAAAAGTCTATTGTCACATAAGGCGGGTTGAAATACAAGAGCAATCTAATCCAAGAATTAGTAGAAAAAAATGGAAATTATTAAAATAATGTCACAGCTAAATGAAATAGAAACTGGAAAAAAAATCATACAAAAAATTAACAAGATGAAACGCTGGTTCTTTGAAAAGATAAATAAGATTGACAGACTCTTGACCAGATTAAACAAAAAAAAAAAAAGAAAGAGAGAGAATTGAATAAACACAATTAAACATGTAAAAAGACAATATTCCAACTGACCCTGAAGTAATACAAAAGATTATCAGAGATTGCTATGAATATCTGTATGCAAGTAAACTAGAAATCTAGAGGAAATGAAGAAATTCCTGGCATCACATCACCATCAACTCCCCAGCTTGAAACAAGAAGAAATTGAAATCCTAAACAAACCATATACAACCTTAGAAGTTGATTCAGTAGTAAGAAACCTCACCACGAAAAACATACACTGGGCTAAATGGTTTCTCAACTGAATTCTACAAGATATACAAGGAAGAGCTGATACCAATGCTATTGAAAGTACTTCAAGCGATCAAGAAGAAAGAAATTCTCCCTAACTCATTCTATGAAGCCAGTGTCATCTGATATTCCAAAATAGCAAAGAGCTAGCAAGAAAAGAAAACTTCAGGCCAGTTTCCCCAATGACTATAAACGCAAACGTTTTCAACAGGATTCCAGCAAATCACATCTAATAGCACATTTCAAGGATTATCCAACATTACCAGTTGGGTCTCATTCCTGGAATGCAAGGCTGGTTCACTCTGTACAAATAAATAAATGTAATCCACCATATAAACAGGTGTACAACCAAGAACCACATGATTATTTCAATAGCTGCAGAAAAAGCATTTGATGAAATCCAACATCCCTTCTTGATAAAAACTCTCAAACACCTAGGCATGGAAAGAATATTTCTCAAAATAATAAGAGCCATCTGTGACAAACCTGTAGCCAATAACATACTTAATTGACAGAAGCTGAAAGCATTCCCCTTAAGAATTGTAAAAAGACAAGGATGCCCAGTCTCACTCCTCATATTTAACATAGTACTGGCAGTCCTCTCCAGAGCAATTAGGCAGTAGAAAGAAATTAGGAGTATACATTTAAGAAAAGAGGAAGTTGAATCATCCCTCTTTGCAGGTAATGTTTCTATACCTAGAATACCCTAGAGTGTCTGTCAAAAATCTCCTTACACTGATAAATGACTCAGGATATAAAATCAATGCACACAAAAAAGTTGCATTTCTATTCACCACCAACAACTAGGCTGGCAACCAAGTAAAAAACACAATCCCATACACAGTACCCATAAATAGCCAACAAGTGTGAAAAAATGCTCAATTTTACTAATCATCAGAGATATGCAAATCAAAACTGCAGTAAGATAACACCCCACAACCATTAGGATGGTTATCAGTAAAAAGTCAAAACACAACAGATTTGGGAAAGGCTACACATCTACACTATTGGTGAGAATGTAAACTGGGTCAGCCTGTAGAAAACACTGAGGTGTTTCTCAAAGAAATAAAAATTGAGCTACCATACAATCCAGCAATTCCATTTCTGAGAATATACCCACAAGGATTACAAATTGCTCTACCAAGAAAACACCTGCTCATGTATGTTCATTGTAGCACTATTCAAAGTATCAGAAAACATGGAACTAACTCAGATTCCCATCAAAAGTGAACTGGATAAAGAAAACGTGGTACATATGCATGATGGAGTACTACACAGTCATAAAGAAGAGCAAAATCTTGTCATTTTCAGCAACAAGGATGAAGCTGGAGACCATTATTCTAAATAAACTATCACAGAAACAAACGAACAAAAAACACTGTATACCACATGTTCTCACTCATAACTGTGCCCTAGCATTAGACAGAGAGCACAAAGGTGGGAACAATAAACACTGGGCACTGCTAGATGAGGGATGGAGAGAGAGGGGATAAGTAGCATACAACCACCCATTGGGTACCATGTCCGCGACCAGAAGGAGAAAGTGCTTGCTAGAAACCCAAACCTCACTCTCACACAATTTACTTATGTAAAAATCCTCACTTGTACTCCACAACTCTAAAAGAAAGAAATTGCAGGCCGGGCACAGTGGCTCAAGCCTGTAATCCCGGCATTTTGGGAGGCCAAAGTAAGGATATTGCCTGAGTCCACAGGTTCGAGACCAGCCTGGGCAACTTGGTGAGACCTCATCTCTACAATAAATCAAAAACTTAGCTGGGCATGGTGGCGTGTGTCTGTAGTTCCATCTACTTGGAAGGCTGAGATGGAAGGATTGCCTGAGCCCAGCTGATCGAGGCTGTGGTGGCCTTAAGCATGCCACTGCACTCCAACCTGGGTGACAGAGTGAGACTCCAACTCAAAAAAAAAAAAAAAAAGAAAGAAAGAAAAGAAAAGAATATATATATATATATATAGTTTATTTTTCTTTTTTAACTTTTTAATAAATCATTTATATTCTTGATATTTACTCATGTACATTTTTCTAGGTTTTTCTTATTCAATAGAAGATATATGTTGTCTCTCAATTATTTCATATATCTCATGTAATGTCACCACATTTTCATTACATTTGAGGTTGAACGTTTCCACGAGACTCATTTTGGGCTATGAAATGTAAGTGTGAGTGGCTTGTGTTGCTTCTAGGTTGAAATGTCCTAAGAAACAAAAACAAACAATCATGAGCTTAACTCACATTGAAGATGCAGTGCACCAGGGCTTGTTGCCTTCCTCTATGGACAAGTAGTTGAATAAACGAACAAGTGTTTGTTGGTGTGTCACTGCAGCATAACTTGGAGAACCTTGACCGATAAACTTGCAAATTAAAAAAGAAAAAAAAATGATAAAGGTTAAAGCTTGGATTGGGAGTATGTAGTAAATTTGTTTATTCCAAATTTACAAACGTTTTATTTTCCCAAATGTGAATCTCCAGTGCTGACTTTATTTTCACACCATTTTATTTCTGATTAATACTCTCTAAAATGAATAAATGCACATAAAGTGAATGAAATTGTACGAGGCAAAATCTGTGAGTGTATTTTCTCACTTTTGATCTTTATTTCTTCTTCCCCTTCATAAAAAAATTCTTACTTTTAGAGAGTGTCAAGACTTTCAATAAAATAGACATCATTTTCTTAATTTTTAATATATGCTTTCTTTTAAGAATATGACCTGCCTCTGTTAATAGAGGCTGTTCTCACAAAAAGTAGTTTGTGTGAAAATGGTTCATTCAAATATTTCGATCTCTCACTCTGATTCTTTGAGTACCTTATTTATCATGAAAATCTTGCACATTAATTTTAAAGGAGAACAAAAACAATAAAATTGATACGATCATGACTTGAAACAATTTTTAGTCTCTTTCCTCCTTGATTTAACTTATTATGCTGAATATAATAAAAATATAAAGATCATAAACAAATGCAGCAAAATAAATTAAAGATAAAGTTTTTTGTGGCATAATATGTATTTTGTTTGATGGCTTCTTGCATCTCAAGGATTTTTTTCCCACAATAGGAACACTTAAAGCTATATTACTAAAGAACACATACTGTTTGGTAATCTTCAAACTGCTTGAATCTTTTGTAGCTAAATGACTTTAGTTGAGAAAAGCAGATAAAATTTAAACTGGAGTTATAAATATGTCAAGAATTGGTCTAAATCCATCATTAGGTTTCACGCTACAATTTGAAATGCTCTACAAATATTGACAAAATATCATCTTTGAAGTTTTAATGATATCAATCAAACACATTAATAGGATAAAAGATACTGCAAATCTTTAAACCAGCTAGAGGCATTAGAAATAAGAAATTAACATTCAAAAATATGTTTAAACCACGAATTGCTTTGTTTTGGGGATCATATCACATGAAGCATCAAATGCTACTTTTATAAATGTGCAAATTAAAACTCAAATAGCCTTTGATTTATTAAAAGTGCTTTATAAATGGAAATATGTACCACATTTGCATAAATTGGTATGTTTTTAAAATTGCAAAATATTAAAAATGTTTCAAATTGATATTTTTTAGCTTACAATCTTGTTGGAACTCGTTAATATTTTATTGTATTAAAAAACAAAGAATTCCATGTGATTTTAGATTTTTAAATAGCATTTTATGTCATTTTGTTAAAATCAGAATTAATTTTTAAAAAGAAAAAAATAAGAATATATTATAACAGAATGCCTTTAAATCATAGAAGGAAAAGCATTCTGTCATGTTTAAAACAACATAATATTTTAAGTGTTCTATTTTTTCCTTAAACATTTTTTCAATTGATTATTCATAAAAATGTATTAGGAATGTACATGCAAAATAACAATTAATTAAAATAAGATATAATTTTCAGCGTATAAAACTTGTATCTTGTACCATTTCAAGTAGAAAATAAAACAACAGAAACCCAGAGTTTCTTCTCAAGACCTCTTGTCTCACTTTAGTGGCTAGACAGGTATGTTTTTCAGACAATTAAGTTGTCAAATCTATCCCCCAAAACACTTTCAGAAAAAAGAAACTTTTCTGAAATAATACCCCCAAGGTTATGGCTTACTAGCTTATGTTATTAAATATTTATGCATGAATTGACTCTTTCAATAAACATGTAACAAATGCATAGCATGTTGAATCCTGAATTAGGCACAGAGACAATCAAGGCAAGATTCCTACTCTTGACATGCACGTTAGAGATGTTATATTTTGGATATCATCACATAATAGACCAAGAACTTCACATTTTATTAGATGGGAAATTGAAAATCACTTACCGAATTGGCTGTTCCAAGGATAAACCTGGCAGCCTGCTCATTTGAAGTCTGTAATTATCCTAAGGATCACTTTTTTTCCAGTTATCTCTGGCAGAAATCATTCTCTTTCCCCCACTCTCCACAAACATCACATAAGTAGAAAGGGAGAATGGAGGTGGAGGTGTGATGCACACTCATAGCTCTAAAACATTATTTTTCACAATCTGGTAAGAATCATAACTAGATTGAATCATGTAAGGTAGAAAATATTTAACCATTTTTCTCCATATGAAGGGCAATTTCGTAAGTCACCCTTTATTTTGAAGCTCTAAGATTTTAATCCGCTGATATCTTCATTTGACAACATTGATGCTTGGCTCACAATCCATATGCCCACTAAGATACTGTAATTAAACACAACAATGATGTTACTATGTGGATGCGATCAATATCCTTATCCCACGTGTCTTCTCAAAATCCACTTATCTTCACTTCTATCCTCCTTCACCAACTGTTCTTACAGCCATGCATTAAGCCTTGTTGACTTGTGTATATTTTATCTCTACAAGTCTAAACTATCATAATGTAATTTCAAAAAGAGTAGGCAGGATCTGTGTCAGGTTCAAATCTTGTTTACTAATATATTAGCTTCATATTTGTAAGCGATGCAATTTTGAGCAAGTTACTTTACCTATTTAACCTGTTTTATTAACTAAAAAGAGAGTCCCTCAACCTCAGCACTGTTGATATTTGGCTCATGTAATTCTTTATTGTGGAGGGTTAAACTATGCATTACAAGATTTCTTTTTTTTTTTTTTAGCATCCCCGGCCTCCACGATAAATGTTAGTATCATCCTCCTTTCCAGTTTTAAAGACCAAAGATATTTCCAGAAACTGCCAGATGTCACTGAGTAGACATGGGGAGTGACATCACCACTCACTTACTGTTTTATACTATGAGATAGTAGTTATATTTATCTCATATATTTGAGAGACATATATCAGGAAAATAATAAAGCAAATATTATCCTTTTAAAATTAACTAGTTGTCAACATTATCTCATTTCATAAGGAAAATATTGCCATAAAAGATTAAATACCTGTGTAGATCCATGGCGCTATCAAATGCATGGTTTTCAACCTCGACTAGGTTCACAAAATTGGTTGAAAGTAACGAGAAGTGTATGACTCTTTCTTTCATTGGAACGATAGGAGGCTGTTGAATAATTATTAATTGACCCAATTTTAATATTGTTGTGTCTTAAGGAATAAGAAGCCTGGAGGAGAGGAACAAAGAGTGGGGAATAGCCTTTCATGAAGCAGTTAGAACACATACAACATGTATAAGCTAAGTTTGCTATCTTATATAGTCAGAGTAACATCACAGATCACTCGTCATAGGTTATCACAATGGATATAACAATAATGAGAAAGTTTGAAATACTGTGATAATTACTGAAACATTACACAAGGGCATGAAGTGAGCTGTAGAAAAAGTGGTAACAATAGATTTGCTGGATTTAGGATTGACACAGACCTTTAATTTGTAAGAAAAAAAGCGTAAAAAAGCAAAACACAATAAAACTAAAAGTTGTAAAACTTAAGTTTTGCAGTATAACCAAAGCTGTCTTATCCTCAACTTCTTGTCTCTCAACTAAAGCTCAAGATATTATTTACTTAATTGGGATAAATCATATTAAAAATTTTTCTCTCCTCTGACTATTTTGCCAAAGAACAAATCCACATTTGTAGATATATGTATAAATTTGCTTTGCTTCTCTGTAGAGTACAAGGAGTAATGTTCCCTAAGCCATGACTGCAAACTTAGGTAGGTGACTTACTTTGGGCGATTTAAGATCTTGTGTAAGCCAAGACTTTGTGTAAGTTTGCATGTTTGACTTTTCTTCTTGTATGTGGGCCATCCCTTTCAATATTATGAAAATTTTCATAAATAGCCAATAGAAGATAATTGAAGAAGATCAGAACCCAACCAATAGCTTAGAGTAAAGCCTACACAATTCTGCATAGTCACAGCCTTCCTACAGATCCGAGATTGAGAAATAAATGTGTTCCCCACACAGCAGAGAGCTGCTATCGAGGAGTTCGTTATAAATGATTATTAAATTGTTACATCATTCTATATATATTTTCTCCTGCCCTATAGAATGTCTTCATATCAGCAGTAAGACTATCTTACGTTCTAATTATTTTTCTGTTCACTGTAGTGGCACCTTAAATTTTCTTCAAGAATTCTTACTTTGCATGCAGAATGTGGCAAACTGTTTGTCAAAAAAGGCCTAGTTTTTGTCCTATCTTGTTTTTTGGCACAAACTTAATCATTTACTATGCTTAATCATTTCTGACTTTTGCTTGAAAATGAGAAATGTGTGACTCTTCCTTTCATTTGAACAGTAGGAGGCCATTGAAGAAGTATTAAATGGCCCAATTTTCATATTGTTGTGTCTGCCAAAAGGACATCTTCACAATAGTCTGAATTTTGGGAGACCCTTCTTGGTACTCTCACTTCAGTAAGCCCAATTCTAACCTTTGCTAGCTTTTGGACATTAAGTCAGCATCTACCTTTCCCTGCTATACCTTCACCATCCCCTAAACAGACACCCTCTGTTCTCATATTGCTCAAACTCCAACACTCAGCATAATCAGGGCTCTTGTTCATCCTTGGTTAGGCACTGAATGTTCTCTGGATTGAATTGTTTACAAAATTTGGAGACGACAAGAGGGAAGAAGAAAGGTAGAATTTCTTTATGTATTCTGAGTATGCAATTTCTTCTCTATGCATTACAGATTTTTCATCCAACATTGATCTTTACTTTTTAAATTTTAAAAATATATTGTTCTCCCTTTTTCCAGAAAACATACTTTCTAATGAAGTTAAATGCGCCCCTTTCCTCATATGTATTGTTCTTTTGGGAACTTGTCTAAAGAAAATTTTGACATATCATAAATATATATCATAAATATATAGTACTGTCTTCTTAAGATTTGGCAGTATTTCGTTTCATAATTAGATCATTTAAAACATCTGAACTTTATTTGCATATGTACTGAGCTAGGCTTCTATTTTACCTTTTCTATATAATTTATTAAATAGTTGATACTTGCTTCACTGACTTATAATTCCATCTCCCTTATAACAAAAATATCCATAAATCATTGGGTCTACCTGTGGATTTTCCATTCTGTTCCATTAGTTAATTTCAAATAATAAACAGTTCTAAGAATAATTAAGAAGAAGCTTCATTTGAAAGAATCATTGCAACAGTGAAGAAAGGAACTATTGCAATTCAGAGAAGGAGACATAAAAAAGAATGAAATAATACCCTTTGTAACAACTTAGAGAGAATTGGAAACCATCATTCTAAATGAATTAAAACAGGAATGGAAAATCAAACACATATTCTTATTAATAAGTGGAAGCTAAACTAGACATTTACAAAGGCAAATAAAATGGCATAATAGACATTGGAGACTCCAAGCGAGGATTGGAGGACAAGGGTCAAGGATGAAAAATGACCGACCTACCAGGTACAATGTGAACAATAGGGGATGATGGGTATATATAAAGCCCAGACTTCTTCTCCACTATGCAATAATCCATGTAACCAAAAACCATTTGTACCTCTAAGCTATTGAAGAAAAAGGAAAGAAAGGAAGGAAGGAAGGAAGGAAGGAAGGAAAGAAGGAACGAACAAGTCAAGTATAATATTTGTAAGCATCTTAAAGATTAGGCAGAAGTATGTTTTTATTTTTAAGAAGAATGAACAAGCCTAGAAAGAACAAATGTGGAGACATGGGATGAGCTAAGGTAGCATGATTTGACAGTAGATCCAAGGTTATTTTACCTTGAGGCAACCTTTTCTCAGAAGGAAATATTCAAAAGGGATTCTCTGCTTGCTGAGTCTGAGGTTGGGTCGAAGGTCAGGGACCAAAGTTTGGTGTCATTTATTTTATTCCAAGTGATCAGTGCAAGCAAAACAGTTTAATCATTCAAATGATAAAACAAACTTTGAAACTTGGAGGATTTGTATTTGGCCTGTCATAGACAAAACTGCGTTGGGGAGAGGCATCCCTGAGTCTTACCTAACTCATAGGGGGAAGATGTTTCTTTGCAGTATTATGCATTCTGGAACAGAAACGGATGGGTAGATTTCTTCTACCATCACTATTTACCAGGATCATGAGGCTCTTGTACATTGTGATCGATTTGCACAAGTATCACAGTTTATGTTCTATAACTGTATAAACCTTAATATCTAATAAGTTAGTCTTCCTTAATTTGTTTTCAACAGTGTTCTTGGCAATATCAATCTTTTAGTAAGTTCAAGTATAACTTGAAAAATCAATGCAGGCATACCTTGTTTTATTGTGCTTTGTATTATTGAACTTTTCAGATATTATATTTTTTACAAATTGAAGATTAGGACCAATCCATGTGAAGCAAATTTAATGGTGCTATTTTTCCAATAGCATATGCTGTCTTTGTTAGCATTTTTTTTAGCAATGAAGTGTTTTTAAATTAGATATTTACATTTTTAGACATATTATTATACACATTAAAGGCAACAGCATAATACAAACATAACTTTTATATGCACTGGGAAAAACCAAAAAATTGTGACACATTTAATTGTCATATTAGCTTTGTTGCAATAATCTGGAACGAAACTCACAATATCTCCAAGATATGCCTGCATTAAAAAATGTATTTTTATAAACTGGAATTGCATTATATTTATGAATTAATATAAAAGGAAATGACATTTGATTTTCCTTTCCTAGCATATTGTATGTATCTTTATAGATTTAGATTTTTTTTTTTTTTGCTTCAGTGAAAAGCTATGGGTCTACTTGTGGGTCTACTATTATTTATCTTAAAAATATACTTGGGTACATTAAAGGTCTTTTAATTTTAAAAATAGAATATTTATATTAGCATGACTAAATGTCTAAGTTTTATAACTAATATAAGGGAGAATCACCAATATATGTATAGTGATTTTAAGATCAACAAATTTGCCAAATTCATTTGTTAGTTTTCATTGTTTGTCTATACATTTTTTAAACCTTTATGCATGTATTAATGTCTTCTGGAAATAAAAATGTTGTTTCTTTCCAAACTTCATAGCTCTTAATTCTTCTTCTTGTGTTGGTTAGTACCTCTACTATACAACATTCAATATAAGCAATGTTAGAAGACATCTTGCTTAGTCCTTGAATCTAGGGAAATACTTTAAACTTAAACAGGCCTCCATCAAACTGAACACACTTTGTTAAAAAAAAAATTTACCTTACTAAAACACAGCATTACTTACTCCTAACTCATGCATTTTCTAAAATACAGGGTTTTTTGTTTGTTTATTTGTTTTTCCCGATGGAAAATACATAGTCTAAACCTAAGATTGTGTAGCATCACTTTTCTCTAAAGAAACAACTAGATGTGTCAAATGCATTTTAAAACTGCCTGGTGTCAAGGCCAAGACACTATGCTGCCTATGTTGCAACTTTAAAGATGTAAAAATAAGTTTGGAATAAGCATAGGTCTAATCAAATATGCCATACTTGAATTTATTTGATACCACAATATGGTAATAAGAAATTATAAAATAGGCATTTTTAATCAGTCCAAAGCCAAGAGTTAAAGAAAATTACTGATGTATGCTACAATGCAGGGAAATAAAACAAAAAAGAAAGCAAAGCATACAACTCTACAAAAAAGCAAACCAAATTGTGAGTGGAGACTCAGTAAAATTCTGACAGGTTTAAAATGATGCTTAAACAAGACACAAACAACAACATATACATACAAAACAATCAGAATATTTTGTAAGAAAATTAAGCCTTTTTTTTAAACAATCTAACCTCTTGAGAGCCTCAGAAATATTAGCATGTAAAGTCCTGCAGAATGTAATGTCTAACTCTGAAAGAAATTCACATCCACAGAAAAATAAAAGGACACGAACACTGGGATTCAGAACAATACAAATATTCTCATATTGGAGAGGATTAGAGGCCAGAGAGAGATTTCAGAAGGTGTTTTAGCAAAATAATGTAACAATGTGAGTGCCACCAAGGAAGAAAGACCTAGAAAGTTATAAAATAGATTTTAAAGCCAGAGGCAGAGAATTCTTCTGTATCAGAGCAAAGAAAGTGACTATACAGTAAGGATATACTTCAAAAGTAAAACAGAGATAGAACCCCATGCTGTGTAAAGATGAGGATATTACCACCCAGTCATTCTACTAGTTTGGGGATATCTGCCTCATTTAAACAAAAGGAATAGCACAAAACATTTTTTAAATCCCATTCAAATCATGAGAAAAAAAGTAATGAAACTGAAATAAACCATGGTCCAAGAAAAATGAAGACACACTGCTAAAATGTAACAAAAGTAGAAAGATATACAATACTTTAATTTTCAAAGTAAACTAAAAGTTCAATAAAATAAACATAACATGGAAAGAATAACACTAATCAGAAATAAAGCACAAATTAATATTACCGAGCTGAAAAAAAATACAAATTATATCAGTAAATCTAAATATGTGGGAATTTTATACTGTTAGGATGTAAAAGATTTACATAAGCTTCAATCCCATGGAACACCAGAAAAAAATATGATAATATGAAAATCATGATTATCTATAGAAATTTAAGACTGGTAATGCAAACACACACAGGAACAAAGCAACCCTCAATAATGGTAAAATTCAAGACACGCCAATTTCTGCAATCAAACAAACTATGAACAAGATCAGATAGAAAAAAATTACCAAATTTGTCACAGAGTTGAGACATTAGTGATAGGAGGTGGGGCAGGTGAGACCCATTGGAATCCGAAAAAATATACAATTGCAAAGTGTATTTCTTAGTAAACAATCCTCCCTGCCCCTACCCCAGGCAAAAGTCTCCTGCCTCATTTAAAGAAAAGTTGGTGTGATGTCAGTTTTATGTGCCAACTTATAGTAGTGGCTAGGTCACTACAATCGTTTGAATGTTCTTATGCGTCCCTCAAAAATTCAATGTTGAATCATCTACCAAGGTGATGGGATTAGAAAGTGGGACTGTAGGAAGTGATTAGGTCATAAGGGCTCTACACTCATGAATAGAGTCAATGCCCTTATAACAGAGATTTCAGAAAGCTGTCTTTCCTTTTGTCTCTTCTGCCATGTGAGGACATGGTGTGCTCCTCTCCAGACGACACAGCTACAAGGTGCCATCTTGGAAGCAGATAGCAGTCATCACCAGACTCTGAATCTGCTGATGCCTTGCTCTTATACTTCCCAGTCTCCAGAATTATGAGATATAAATATCTATTGTTTATAAATTACCTAGTTTGTGGTATTTTGTTATGCCAGTAGAAATAGACCAAGACAGTCATGTCTCCCAATTATTCAGTCAAAAACTAATGTAGAACAAACAAATAAGGAATATCAACAGTGATCTTGTTTTCTACAGGAAAAACAAGAGACTTTAAACGCCTCAGTAGAATAAACTATTACTAAGTATTCTCATGCAACAACAAATAAAAGGTTATAATTTAAATGACATATATATGTACATAATAGTCTAAAAATATGTTTTAATAAAATTGTCCTCAAGAAAGACGGAAAGTTTAAACAACCCTGTACCAGAAAGTGGTTAGCAAACTCACCCAAATAAAGTGTATTTGCTTTACTCAAAGAAGAATTCTATTAAACTATTAAAAATCAGAAAGTCGCTATGCTTCTTATACTATTCTTGAGCATTGACAATAAAGAAAAAATATTTTTCTTAGGAAGATACAATTAATACCAAAATATGATGAAAGCAAGAATCATGTCATATTATAAAAAATAACAAATATAAGAATCACTCAAGTATTGTCAATAATCTCCAAAAAGCAGAAATTTATAGCCAGAAGAGGATAATACTACAATACTTTTAACGTATTCATCAATGTGAAATATCCAAAATGTTTGTGGTCATTGAGAAATCCCTGAGATGCAGAAGGGAACTCTCTAAGAGATGGTAAATATGATGTCTAGTTCATCTTATTTGGTTTCAAGACCAATGCTTCTATTTCCAAATTGTGAAAACAACACTTCAAAAGTTCTTATGAGAACAAAATGAAAAGATGACTATAAAATTACTTCAAACATTTTTTTTTATTCATTCTTTTTTTACTAAAAGTATTTTTGAAAAGTACTGGGGCTGTAGAAGTGAACAATATCAACAGATATTTACTTCACAGAGCTTACATTCTAATATGGGGTAGGGAATGGAAAAAATATACAAAATGCAAGAGTAATATATATAGACAATTTTAGTGGTGGTAGAAAATAGGTACAGAGAGTGATAAAGAAAAGCAGTTAAAATTTTAAGTAGGACTTTCACTGAAGCCGTGAAGAAAGAGAATAGGCATGTGAGTAGAGCATGGAAAACAACAAAGAAACAATCCATGTATATATCCAGGGGGAGATTATTTTAAACAGAGAAGCAGCATGTGCAACTGTCCTGATGTATAAATGTGCCTGTGTTTGCAAGGTCAGCAAAAAAACCAGTATGGCCATAGCCTAGTGAGTCAAAAGGCAGGCCAAAATTCACAGGGGACATAAGGGGTAGGGCCTTGTAAGCCATTGTGCAACATCAAATTTTTCACTGTTAAATGAGCTGGGACATCATGGGGAGATTTTCAGCGGAGGTGTGAACATGAACTGACTTACATTTTAATGGAATAATTCCTTTTATTGTGTTGAGGAAAGATTCACTGAGAAAGGACAAGATCAGAGAAAGTAGTTCAAAGTTATTTTGAGGTAAGAAGTTGTTAAAAGGTGGACCCTAGTTTTGGATGACAATTTATATGTGACATAAAATAGAACTTGAGTGATCAAAATGGCCCCCATGTGTTTTGGCTTGTGTATATGGATAAATTGAGTTGATGTTAATTAACTTAGTCAAAAAGTAAAAAATGTGGGATATTATTTATTCAACTATGGACAATTAATAATCAAGACATACAAGATTCCAGGGGAAGATCCAGAGATAAGTTCTGATCAAGTTTGAGTTACTTATTAGAAATTCAAAGAGATATGCTAAATAAGGAGTTGCGTATAAAATTGGAGCTGCTACAACTTAGGAGAGGTTGACCTAGGAGCTATAGATTTGGAAATTCAGAGAACAGATGCCACTTTAAGTTGTGGGATGAAGTACATCAAGGAAGAAATGTAAATAGAAAACATAAAACCAGTATTAAAATGTAGGGTGGCTAATGAAATTGGTAATTTAATTGTTTAATAAATAGTGATTAATCAACCTTCTTTTTTTGAAAAGAAAATACAGATATTTCTTGAATTACAGTGGGGTTACCTGCTGACAAACCCATTGGAAGATGTAACTATTGTCATTTGAAATGCCTTTAATACACCAAGCCTACTGAACAGCACAGCTTAACCTAGCCTGTCTTACACGTGCTCAGAACACTGATATTGTCCTACAGTTGGGCAAATCATGTTAATACGGTTTTTTAAAATCTGATCAGCTATTCGCTCAATGGGCCAGCAAGCCAAGCCCCAAAGAGTGTCAGTTCGATGAGCTGGGTAGCCAATCCCCAAAAGCGTCTCAGCTCTGCTCTGTAATTTCGCTTCTAGCTTCACTCTATGGGCAGCTCACTTCTACTGGCTCTGCCAGCTCTGTTGATTGGCAAGGTGACTTCTGGGGTGCATTGTTCCTCAGCTCCAATGATCTTCAGCAGTTCCTAGAGTCTGGGTTCTTGTCTCGCCCAAGAGGAATGAGGAAAATGGAAAACCAGAAGGTGAGAAAGTGTGATTTATTAAGAAGACAGAAAACCTATCACAGTGCGGTAGACCCCAAAGAGGTTGCCAATCTGGGGCTGAAACCAAGCCCTTATATAGCCCTAGGATCAAGTTGATTGGCTGACATTAGCAGTGACCCGATTAGCTGGCACTAGGTGTGCTGATTGGCCAGTACTAAGAACCAATCAGTTGGAGGTAGAGGCCTAGAAGTGAGCCGATTGGTTGGCATTTAGCACCAATTAGCTGGAGGTATTGTGGTGTGTTTTTCATTTCCACAAAGTGAGTGTTTTTGTTCTGATCTGAGGGGCTTACAGGGAGTTTGTTGTTGAATTGAGTGTTTGTATTTCAGTCTGAGAGGCTTATAGAAGTTTGTTACTTTGTTCTGGGGACCTGCCTCTCTGCCCCTCCTCTCTCAATGTGGCAACACAGTACAAAGAATAGAATATTAGTTGTTTACCGTCGTGACCATGTCGCTGACTGGGAGTTGCTGCACTGTGCCAATGCTCATCCTTACAAGAGAGTTTCATGAAGGATATCGCTAAGTTTGGGAGAAGATCAAGATGAAGATTTGAAGTATGTTTCTACTGACTACACATATCACTTTCACATCATCTTAAAGTCGAAGATTGTAATTAAAATAATAATAAGTCGGGAACTCTGTACATCTATCTGTTCCATTGCCTTTAAAAGGTATAAAAAACCCTTTTCATCCTGTCACCAAGTGAATAATATTCCAGAAGTTAATACATCTGTGGTTCATCCAGAATATATACATTTATATCCTGAATGAACCAAAAATATGTATGTAGATACATAATTGTACATAAATATGTATTATATGTTATGCATAATGTAATTATATGTAATTAATGCAATTATATAATATACTGTACATTATATAATATATATATTTGTACATAAATATTATGTATGTTTATATGTGTTTACCCATATATATCACTTGATCTCAGTCAAAAGACCAAAAAGCAATGTTTACGTGTGTGTGTGTATATGCTTTCTCTCTCTCTCTCTCTCTCTCTATATATATATATCAACAATGTGACTTTTAAAATCAAGTAACAGTATCCTCAAATTAGTCAATTAAAAATGGCTTTAAAAATGCAGAACTGTGTATTAAAAAATTTTATTTTTCTCCTCATACATTAAGAGGGACAATTTATTAAATCCTATGTGGTGACAAACCCTGTTAGGAAAAGATACATAAATGATCATTGTCCTTATCCTCACAGAGCTTGCAGTCAGAGGGAGTTGAACGTGAAGACTCTTTATAAACCTTATGGCAGTGATTGAGAATGCCCTGATAATGATTATTTTGAACACTGAAGAAAGTTTTTAAAAATCCTTTTGTTAACTCTAAATTTAGTGATAAATCTTTCTAAATGGTTTAAGATAGATTTCTGGATTAGACAGTGTCTATCTTAAT
Source organism: Tarsius wallacei (assembly GCA_963574415.1). Lineage (NCBI taxonomy): Eukaryota > Metazoa > Chordata > Mammalia > Primates > Tarsiidae > Tarsius > Tarsius wallacei. The sequence goes on along the minus strand of CAUYQG010152054.1, from coordinate 3,888 downwards.
CTTTAAGTAGAGAAAGATGAGAAAAGCAAGGGAAGACAGTGAAATAATCACAGACTGAAAGAACAACATGAACAAGAGTATGGTGGATAAAAGTAACAAGACGTGCTCCAGGAATAAAGTAAACCGACATTTTTGGTGCATGTGTGTCCTGGAATGAGGTGGTAATTGTGTGTGTGTTGGAGGCTGTGGTGGTAAACAATGTTGTGGAGATTTCAAAGACCAAATCAAAAAGAGAAATCTATAAACCAGATTGAAATCATGGAATTCGATGCTGTCAACCTTTACCTGAATTTGTCTGTTGAAATACTCATCTCACCCTCCTCCTGAAATATGAATTATTTTTCCAGAAACTACACAATAAATGGCCAATAATTATGCCTTAAATTGCAAAATGACTAAACAAATGACACTTGAAGAGCTTTCTTTTTAAATACATAGCTCCCCTGTCGGTGTGATAGCTGGACTTGAGGAACATACAACTGAAAACACAAAACAAATAATTAAAAGACTTGGCATGAATGCAAATTATACATGAAAGTATGGTGCAATTATATCCAGTGATATAAACAAGACACATTTAAGCTAAGTGATTGGAAACAAGGTGAGAGGGAAGAAAAAGTCAAGGACAAACTCAAATTTCTAACTTGGGCTCTGAGAATGACAGAACTGAGAAACTGGATAACAAAAACAAATAAATTTTTAAGTGTGAACATCGGTCGATACAGTGGACTAGAAAACGATGTTGAAATGAACTAATCTTGTTTGATAGTTTTAAATTAATAGCTATTAGGATAAATTTTAAGCATTATGTCAATGCTGTTTGCCTTGACACCACTAAGTAATTTTTAAAAGATTATATTTATTATTGGTGCTCTCTTATGCTTAGGTAATAGTGAGTAAAAAAGACTAATTTTAAGCAATCATTGCCACAAATCCATTCAATCCAGGAAATTCACTCAACATGCTCATTTCAAATAAAATGTTCTTTAGCACTCCCTTTATAAAATGCAGTTTAAATCATGCAGCAGTGATAACAGAGTACAGCAGATACAAATGTAAACAAATTCAGTTTTGAATGAAATAAAATGAATATTCAACTTGAAGATCTTGCCCGAAGTCTAAATTTAACTCTACACAGTGTGTTTGCTGCAACATCTGTTTTTCTCCCCTGTGGTTTCCCAGGAACCGATGGCTATGCACTATTGTGTGAAGCTCTGCTGTAAGAAATCCTTAAGCATTCTTCCAATCAAATTACCTGAAGTTTACTACCTTGGTTTGTTGTAAGAAAGTGTTCTAGTTCCTTGGGAACCTCTCCAGAGATCGGAGAAGGGTACGGGAAACATAGTGTTATAGATGGTAAAGGTGAAAATAAAACCATAAGCAGAGATGGAATTTTTGCCACTGAAGTACTCATTGAGCACACTGTCAGACTTCTTGCCTGTTTTTCTCTAGTTGTTCCTCAAGTTGCAATTGCAACTTGTGTCAAGGCTCTAAGGAGATAGTCCTCAAGGGTTTACTCTAACAGAGGGCTTTTGGGTGACAACATAATAAAGCTTTTGTTGAGGAATAATGTCAATTTTGTTGTATTTTTTCCTTTGGCTCTAAAGTTAGATCTAGCCTTTTCCTGATAAAAATTGATCTGAAGAGAAAACTTTCATTTTGAAATGAACATTAAAATACAACCAAAAAAAACCTGACAAACAAAAAATCACAGAAAGTAAATAAATTTAGAGTTTAGTTCTACCTTTTACCAGTCATGATGTTTACATGATGAAGAAATATAATCGATATTAGTCACATAAAAATATTTTTATTCCTATCTTAAAAGGATGTAAACCAAGTGACTCAGATTTACCTTCAAATTATACTACTGTAAAAAATAAACTCTGATATTACTGATGCATTCTTAATTAAATGTGCCTCCAAAACAGTATTCAAAGTTGTTGTAACTTATTTGTTTAGTCTTAAGAATTTCAAGACATATAGCTTGACCCACAGAGTATTGGGACTGGCAAGGCAATATGATGAAATTCTCTAAGAAGGTACAGTGACAAGGAAATAATTATTAGCAGAAAAAAAGACAATAAATATCACACATGAAATATATAATGTATTAAAAATATTTTAAATAATCTATCACACATTGAGTGTTAATTTTGGATGAGTCTATAATTAGATATTTTAAGACACTTAATTGCCAAGTAATAAGTAACCATTATGCCTCTTATCTCCAGTGCATAAAAAAAGTTTACAAGTTAATTTAAATTTTTAAGAATTTTAGAAGTAACTATAATGAAAATAAATCTTCATAACACACTATAGAAATCTATTGATCAATTCTATATAATAATATTAATTACAAATACCTAAATCAAATACTAACAAATTAAAATTTCTTTTAATTCTCATTTTTGTTCTCAACAATAGATTTTTTTCAAAAAATAGTAGCCAATATTCCTTTCTCTCTCTTACATAAAAGGCATATGTTTACATAAAAGTACAGAGAAACCTCAGAGATATTGTGTATTCCATTCAGACCACCATAATAAAACTAATGTTGCAATAAAGAATATCACACACATTTTCTGGTTTCCCAGTGCATATAGAAGTTATGTTTACACTATACTGTAATATAATAGGGGTTCAATAATATTATGTCTTTAAAAATTATATTCTTTAATTTATAACCTATTGCTAAACAAGCCTAATGGTCACCTGACCCTTCAGTGAGTCATAGTTTTTTGTTAGTGAAGAGTTTTGTCTCCACACTAATGGTTGCTCACTATCAGGTTACAGGTTGTTCGTTTGGGTGTCTGTATCAGTTTCGTAAAATACAACAATGAATTTGCCACATTGATTGACTCCTTCTTTCATGTTAAATTTCTCTGTAGCATTTGATACTGTTTGATGCCGGAGTCCAGCTCCGGGAGAGAGTCAGGGCTTGCCACAGGGGAATCGGGAAGCGGCAAAAGAGAAAAGACGAAAATGACAGGAATCCTGTTCCTGGGGAGAACTCAAGACTCTGCCAATTTTTATTTATTTTTCACAAGCTTATATATTTTTCCATCTAGCCCTGCACCCATAAAATGTATCTTATGTTGCCAGCCAGACGCCTACGTATCTCTTTTTCCAGACACAACAAGGTTGACCTTTTGCTACTCGGTTCGCCCCCTGCTGACTCCAAGCCATTCATGTTTTTCAATCCAAGAGCAAGAACTAGACAGCAGTTACTACCTCAACCACAGATGGAGTTTTTCTTAAGCATTTGTGAACATTCTGTTTTCCTCCTTAACTTTCTTATATCTATTTACTATTATAGCTATTCACTATTATAGGCCGATAATATCCTTACCCAATAAAGCTAACTCTAAGTCTTATTTAATTTACTTACTACTATATATTTATTTCTATTAACCTTATTTCTATCCCTATGCTCCTATATTTCCTTAACTAATACTATTATATATCTCTTATCTTACTATGTTAACTTATCTTGCTATCTTACTATTAATATTCTAACCTCTATCCTTACAATATCTTAATCTACTTGTTGTCTCAATCGGTTGTTTTCCGCCAGCTCTCAGCTGGGGGCCTGTTGTTTACGAGAAAGAGGTCGACTCAGCAGGAGACCTGTTGTTTATGAGAGGTCAACAAGAGGTCGACTCAGCAGGAGGTCTGTTGTTACTGAAAAACATCCTTACACACCCTAAGGGGCACCCCTTTTGCTGCAACCTCAGCTTCACCATGTCCAAGTATAATTTTTTGCTGTCAAATGCCATCATCCATCTGTGCATCTACTATCTCATTTAAAGAAGGAACATTCTCAAAGCCTATGCACGCAATCCTTCAAAGTTAGGGAAGGTCCGTCAAACAGGATCCATGGGGCTT